>JAXGGA010009224.1:0-52464 GCA_038373865.1 Uloborus plumipes | reverse complement strand
TTTTTAGAAAATATAAGCTCCTAGGGCGGTTCCTGATTAAATTTAGCTCACGATGCCCTATTTTGTATTTTTGTTTTGCTTCACATTGAGCGACACAGGCCTCCTGTTCTTAGGGGGTCCAATATAGGCGGTCTTCCCCTACAAAGCTTTCTGTCACTTAACCATCTGTCACATCCCCTCCAATTTGGATTCACACCAAGAATTTCAACTGAACATGCACTCAATTCTCTTTTGACAGAAATAGACCACAGAATAAATGCCGGCTTCTTAACCATTTTTATTTCCATTGACATCAAGTCAGCTTTTGAAAATTTGCAGTGGCAAGATATTTTGACTTCCTTAGCAACGACCGGCTGTGAAAAAGGTGTGTTTAATCTTTACAACAGCTTCCTGAACAACAGAAAAATTAACTTAATAGCTCAAAACGAAGTTATTTCAGCAGCACAGTTTAAGGGATGCCCGCAGGGCTCTTGCAGTGGTCCACAGCTGTGGAACTTGGTGCTAACATCCTTGCTTGCAGGGCCATGGCCAGAACACACCTTTATCCAGGCATTTGCGGATGATCTAGCTCTCGTTGTGCATGGTACAACGCGAGATGAACTGCAAAACTCAGCAAGAGAATCGCTTCAGATTCTTTACACATGGCTGACGAATCATCAATTGGAGGCCTCGGAGGAAAAAACGAGAGCAGTTGTTTTCAACAAACCCAAGAAACTGTTGAAAAAACCCAGTTTGAAACTTGAGAACTTTTTAATCAAACGTACCGACGAAATAAAGTACTTAGGTGTCATTATAGACAAAAATTTATCGTTTGTGCCACATGCGGAATTCTTGAAAACAAAAGCTTTGAGGAAGAAAGCACTCCTCCAAAGACTTGCAGGCCCTACTTGGGATAAAAATATTTCGCATCGTAAGCTAATCTACCTGAACGTAATAAAATCATCTATTCTCTATGGGGCAGCAGTTTGGGCTAATTGGATGCACAACAGAGCTTTGAAGAAGCTCCAAACAGTGCAGAGACTTCTCCTCTTAACAGTGACTGAAGCATACAGCACAACATCTCACGCCGCACTCCATGTTATAGCAGGAGTCCCACCAATAGACCTCACGATAAATTCAAAAGTTCTATTATCAAGACTTTTCCTTAAAAGAAAGTCTCTCCAAATTCCCAGTTATAATTTCAGCCCAAGTGATATAGAAGAAACAGCTAATTAGTGGGATAGTCACCCAAGCAACCAATGTAGTCTCCTAAAGATATGCCTACAAGAAAAAGCTCCCTTATTACAGGACTTGGAGGTGTATATGGATGGATCCAAAACTAAGAGTGAAGTAGGAGCTGGCCTTGTAGTACTTCAAGATGGAGTCTGCACTCACGACTGGTCTGCGAGGCGAAGACCAACAAACTCAGTTTCCCAGGCTATTTCACATGGCTTGACTTTACGAAACAGGAGGATTATTTGGAAAATAATCCTCCTGTTTCAGCAGCAATTTTATACTCAGATAGTCTCTCCTCCTTACAAGCACTTCTGAATCCCATACATCGGAATTCCCTGGTGAGGGAAATTCAGAAAAGACTCAAAGCCCAAGAAAAAAGTACATTGAGTTGGATAAGGGGTCACGTAGGACACGTCAGGAACGAAGCAGCAGACTGCTTAGCCAACCAAGCAGCAAACGACTCAAGTATGTCCATTGCACTAAGCATGTCTATACCAAAATCATTTATTAAACATAAAGTAGTAGAATACGTGAAAGAAAGTTGGAACATACGCTGGCAAAATGAATCAACAGGCCGAATGGTACACTCCATCTTTCCAACTCCATCCTTAAAATCTAAAACAAAGAGCAGACCTGACACCCTACTTGTAACCGGCCATGGGCCTTTTCCAGCTTACCTCTTTCGATTTAAACTAATTTCATCTCCCAACTGTGCATGTGGACTCATAGGAAGGCCTGATCACTACCTCTACTCTTGCCCTCTCACGTTTAGATTTCACTTAAAGATGAACAATAGCATTACAATTCCAAACAACATCCTTCAAGCTCTCTCGCACCCATCAGGTAGAAAATCAATGTTTAATTTAATCCATGAACTAGCATCCCGCAGCCAAGATTTCCAAGAAGTCAGCTGAATTGTCGTTCTGTTTTCATCCTCCCCACCATTTCGACGAAAGAAATGGACACATGCTGCTCTGAATGGATCTAACTGTTTGTGTTGTCTTTTGCGTGTTTGCGTATAATTTTACAAACCAAGATTAACATTGTTTTGCCCATTCATGTCTTTTATTATTATAGTAATTATATTATTATTTTTTTATTTATTTATTTCTTTTTAAACGCTAGTATATATATATATATATATATATATATATATATATATATATATATATATATATATATATATATATATATGTGAGTGTGTGTGTACGGTCGAGTCACGATGACTAGGGGCCGCAAGGGACCAACAGGGGTTTCGAGTTGTGGGGATCCAGTGGATTCTTCCAAATAGAGGAATGTTTGAGCTATGAGACTCGATTGTGTATACGTATTTATATATATGTATGTTTTAAATGTTGTACTTTCAAGTATATGTGTGTATGTATATATATATATATATTTCTGTAGTACCTTCATATCATTGGTGCGTATGTGTGTGTATGTATAGACGCGTGTCATGTGGAGGCGCAAGTATTTATTTTTAATTTATGTAACAGCATTTTCACTTTACATTTTGCAAAAGAAACTCACAACACTGACGTAGCAATTCGAGCATAACAGCATTTCTAGCTTAAATTATTTATGTATTGTATTTCAGTTAAGTAATTTTACTTAGTCATAATGTTATATTTTGGTTTATTATACGTATTTTCCAAAAGTTGAGCTATTTCTCTGGTTTTTCTCTTTCCCGTCTTATGCAATTAAGGTGACGTAATCGAGAATTGTTCTCGCAAAAAGCCGTTTCTTAGCTTTGGAAAATTAGTTATTATGGTTGTTATCAGGTATATATTCTGTTGAATTCATTCTATGCTAACCCAGAGTCCTTTATATTTTCGATTTTTATATATTTTGTTCCTTTTTATTATTGTTGTATTATTGTTGTGATATAGTTATTCGGGATGTTTGTAAGGAGCCTGTTATCAGACATTTAATCCAGTTATTACATTCTATGCTAGACTAGAGTCATTTTTAGTATTCGAATTTTATATTTTTGTTCCTTTAATTATCATTGTTGTATTATTGTTGTGAAATAATTATTGGGGATTCGCAGAAAGCCTGTTACCAGGCATTTATTCTTGGGAGTAAATACATGCTAACCTAGAGTCATTTCACTGTAACAATTTTATACTTCTGCTCATTTTACTTTCATTGTTGTCATTTTGTGATGTTAGATGTATTAGCACTTCATTTATCATGCCAATCTTCCATAGTCCATAGTTTTTCACGTTGTAATTATCCCCGCTAGTGCTTTTCCAGTATGTTTTCCGTTCTTTTTCCCTTTCCCCTCCCTCATCCTGTCAAAGTAACTTTCCTTAAACTTCCATTGATACCCTTCATCCGGTTAAGCTAGGAATGGCAGGTACGGAAGGTATCACTGGTTAAAATAAAAATAAATAAAATAAATAAACAGGAGCGTAGGTCTTTACAATGTAATTTGCAAGGGTCTTCATTTCGCTTGTCGGACTTATTTGGGAAACATAATGTCTTAACACCCGGTTTGCACAAGTTAACCATCTGGAATGGCTGAGGGGTCCAGGATTTTTAGCTGCTAATTCTGGATCACAGCTTCCTGTGCTGACTGCTTGAACAATGTCTAAAAGATATTTCTAATCTTTACTGAGGTCAGTTTTATTTATTGTGATGGTAATACATTCATGCATAGAAAGTTTTTCTCTTTTTTCTTCTCTTTTAGCCAGTTTAACTGTATCTTTTCTATCCAACGTTTTTCCCGTTATTAGGATGCCCATAAGCAAGTTTTCCGCACTATCAGAAATTTAAAAAAGTATTTTAAAAAAATTATTCATCTTTAAAAATGACAGATTTTCCTCTTTTTTTCTAAACTTTAGAGCTTTTGCGTGATTACAAAAGTAATTAATTATTTTTTAAATTATTTTTCCCGTTATTAGGATGCCCATGCGCAAGTTTTCCGCACTATTAGAAATTTAAAAAAGTATTTTTTGAAAAAAATATTCATCTTTAAAAATGACAGATTTTTCTCTTTTTTTTCTAAACTTTAGAGCTCTTGCGCGATTACAAAAGTAATTAATTATTTTTTTTATTATTTTTCCCGTTATTAGGATGCCCATGGGCAAGTTTTCCGTGCTATTAGAAATTGATCAGAAAAAAAAAGCTTTTTTCGACCCACCCTAATGATCATGTATTATACCATAGAACTACCCAATCTATTATTATTTACGTTGTGTTATATATTATAAATATCTTAATATTCTTAATGCAAAATGCTTCAATTTTTGGTGAATTCGAAAAAATAGTACCATGCATTCTTTTTTACTTGCAGTTGGTATTTATTTTAAGAGGATTATTTAATACTGTCACAAGTTCAAAGAAACTATTCATTCCAAGGTTGAGTTTTGTCAAAAAAAAAAAAAAGGAGGGGGGGGGATTTGGTTTTTTTACATCATAATTAAGTTGTGTGACAAATGACAAATGAGCAGGTTTTTTATTAATTCAAGTATAAATGACGAATCTTTTTTAAAGTTAATCAACTAATCAGAATTTATTCTTTTTTAGTTATAAATACTTAAAATGCGGATCTTGGGTGGATGTGTGCTACTAATGGACAGGACCCCTTCCTCATATTTTGATTTATACAAAAATAAACAAATAAGTAGCTTTAAGTTATGTATTAACAATTACTTACTTGTTTTACTATATCCTGATTTTGTTGTTTAGAATCTTGATCAATGAAATACATAATAAGTTAATATATGTTGATAGATTAATGCATATCTTTAAAAAACTGAAATTGTGTACCTATAAATTTCAAAAAATATAAAATTTTAAAAGAAAGTAATTCAGGATGCATAATAGTTGTACATCTGCCCTTGTACACATAAGAACCATTACCATTGTTCAAGTTTTCAAAGCTAGAAATCAATGAAAATTACTCAATGCAGTATATTCATATAGCTTTTATTTTAAAACTAAAGTTTGAACAAACATAACGAAATGTAATATTTAAAATAACATATTGTTAATAAATATTTTATTAATTATTGAATGCATTCTGGCTTCAAATGTTCAATACGCACATATTTTTAATTGAATATAAATTTCTATTATGCTTTATCATGAGGAACAATTTTGAGTTAAAAAGACTATCTTATGTGATAACAATTGTAACAAAATTTGCTGCATAAATTTCAGGCCGAAGCAGCCGAAGCGGCCGAATCACAACTCATGCTTCGGCCAGACCGAAGCTTCGGCAAAATGGCCGAAGCTTCGGCCCGGCCGAAGCTTCGTTCCATCTCTAGTTTAAAGTTCTGCTTTATTTTAAAGAGATCATTTAGGTGCAATTTTCAAGTTTGTATGGTCTTCTACCTTGCCAAAAATGAGAATCCTTTTACACAATTTTTGGTAGTTTTTTTTTTTTTTTTTTTTGAATATTCATCAAAGTTTTGTTAAAATACAAAAAAATAAAATTATTCTTATTTTTACTGAAACTTTCATTTGAAAATTTAAAAAAAAAATAATCATTTTAAGCATGATTATTCATTTGACACTAAAAGAACTGAATCGCTGATTTTGTTTCAATGACGTCAAGTTTTGTAATATTATCATTATATTTCTGATTTTTTTCAGGGGTATGTACACGTTTAACATGATTAAGAGTGCTATTTCTCCACTTCAGACTGCCATCACAACTCCTCCCTCATACCATCTCATGTAGCAGAACCAATATGTGGAGTATTAGTTCTGCAACATGAGGTGGTATTACGTTATAGTCATCCAGATTGCGAATCATATCAGCACATAAAGCGCTGATACCAGTTTGACGCCAAAGTGAAATAAAAAAAGTAGCTAAGGTTAGGGAAGAAAATTTAAAGATGTTAAAACAAAAGAAAGTGAGCAAAAAAAAAAAAGCTAAACTGAAAAGGGTAGTCAAGAAATCAGAACAAAAAATCAAATTATTATCAAATTTCTGGCAAAAGTACTGTTTTACTTTCAAGGTCCTGGTTAATGTTTAACTAGTTCTTGCAACAAAAGACTACATACTTTTTTACACTGATAATGTTGCTCTACTGCATCCTCGTAACAGCTATTGGCAGTATTTTATTTATAATTTGCTTTATTTATATTGATTTTTCATTGTATTCTCATCAAAATAGTTGAATACGATTAACTCTAGTCATGGGGGGGGAGGCACTCCCTTTTTTAATAAGTTATGTCGAAAGTTTTTTTTTTTCTTTCTTTTTTTTAATTGCACATTCAGTTTGAACTCCTCAGCAAAACAGATGGAGACTTTTTACAAATGTTAACTTTTCAGCTGTACTATTTATTTCTTACTTCATTTATCTGATCATGAATACTGTTTTTTTGAAACTTTTTCAATTTGGGGAACTACTTTTTTTGCAACTTTTTAATTTTTGGGACTACTTTTTTGCAACTTTTTTATAAGTTTTTGGCTACTTTTGCTACTTTTTTGATGAATTTTTCTTGTGGCAACCCTGGTATGTCGCATAACTCAAAAGCTGTATGCCGTAGAAGCTTCTGGTTTGGTATGTAGGCTCTGAGGGGGACCTAGTTGTGCACCTCCCCTTGTGGTTGCATTTGAATAATCCCAAGGGGGTCTTTTACCCCTTTTTTGGGGTAAATCAATGTTAATTTCAATGCAGATCAAGTGATATGATTTGGCGCTACCGCTTCGCGACATATCGCCCAGCTTTTAGTCGGCGCTTGCCGCCAACTTGGCGACAAATTTGGCAAAAAAATGATGTTTTTTAATTTGGATTTAATTTGGCGCTCTTGGCGATATTTTGTGAAAAATTCACTGAATCATGTTAAAATCGGCGATATTTAGAAAATGAAACATTGTAAAACATTATTTTGCATTGATTGGTGACAAACTGGAGCGGAGTGTAAATGTTTGAATTGTTATCTTGCTCACTCTAAGGCACTATTTTAACTTAAGGCATCTATTATGGAATTTAAACGTAAAAGGAAAGGTTGGCGTTCACACCAGATTTTCTTTCAATATGTTATTCAGATTTACGCACTGAATGAGCTGTTTGTTTTGTTTTTACTCTGTACACTTTCATATTGCATGTCATAGAAGGATTGTAGAAAATTACTTTTATTTCTGCTAATAAAATTATTTATCACTTTTTTGGTGAAAGTATGTTTTAAAAAGTAATAGTTAAAAAGTATTTTTTTCACCGATTAATCGGGAAAAAAATTCCAATTATTAATAATCGACAAAGTGGCCGATTAATCGGTGCATCCCTAATGTCTAGCACTGATACTGCGTTTTTATATCTATTTTAGCTTAAGGTTTTTAAAGCTAATTCTCTAAAAAGAAATCTTTTTCACATGCATAAAATGAACTAAATAAGAGAAATACTAATTAAGTATCTAAAGAGTTTTTTTTTTTTCAATCAATAAATTATTAATTTCTCTTAAAAATGCATAGTTATTTAATGCTGTGCAACAGTTTTTAGAAAGTTAGGGGCCCCTTTGGTCGATGGGTCCCTAGTCCCAGGGCTAGTTGGCCAATGCCATATTCAAACCGTGGGGAGAGGGGGGGGCAGTTATGAATCTTGTTGGACCACGACTAAGTCTATGTACGCCTCTGGACGGGCCTACTGCTTAAGAATTTCTAAATCGAGGCCCTGCCACCGAGAAGTATTATTTATTATCTTGTACATCCGAAACAAATTTGGATTTCCATTTATAATCAGCCAGGTTTTTGCTCTGCTTGGATTCCTAACCAGACGTTGGGAAGCCAACAACGGCCGTGTAAGAGCGCAGTTTGGGCCTCTGAGAGGCAGAAAGAGCTAATCTCGCCAAAAATTGGCCTTTTACTTTTCGAGAATCCCCTTCCCATTCATCCTAATCAATTGAAAAGAGGCTCCTCTCCCCTGTGTTGATCTTTAAAGTCTAATCGCTTGCACCTGAATGCTGTAGGGTCACGCGTGAAACAATCGCACCCATATGAAGAAACGTGCCAAGAGCAGTGTCACTGGCAAGCTGAAAGGCAGCCTGAATGTTCATTTGACAAGTCGGATTTTCAAAAGCGACGGATACAAGCTATGTAGTTGACTCTGCTCAATTCATATTTGATTCTTCGTAGGTTTTCTGGACAAAGCTTCGATACTCCATCAAAATTGACAAATCATAGCCTTATTTTACATAAGATTTTACTTAAACATTTTTTTTTTAATTACTATTTGCTTTGCACGGGCTACCTCGAAAATAAAAGCGATTTCTAGCGACTCAGGGTTCAACATTCAGGCCAAAATAAAAAGGAAAAATTTAGCAAATCATTATCTATCAGAATAATGAAAACTCCCCAAAAACCGCTTCCCGCGTTGCACGGACAACATCACATATTCCGTCATTTCTCGTTGGAGACAAGAAAAATGCACATGTCACATAAACTGGTTGAAATAAAAATAATCGAAATTCTAATCTCAGAATAATGGCAACAGTCTGTAAAAATCCAAATTTAAACAAGAAGTTCTGTCAAGAACTAAACGAGCCTACTTTCCCGTACATCGACATCGGCATTCTAGCATCTGATCATTATTCTCTTGATCACCTGAGACTAAACATTATGTCAAACATACCTTTTTAGCACTTAAAGCTGATTTCTAAAAGCAAAATATACCCCTCTCATCAGATGAAATAGAGATATAAAAAGTAAATAAATGAATAAATGAAGTTTTGTCGCACCTTTTAAAGAATGTAACTGTTACAGTTCTTCCGTTAGAAAAATTCCTCAATCGTTTTCAAAAAAAAAAAAAAAAATTAAAAGTACAAAGTACATCAAAACACATTTTATCAAAGAAAGGAAAAAAAAACTCGTCCGTCGATAAAATGTCTCGATTTTCACTTTTAAACCGTTGCCAGTTGTTAAATATAAATAAAGAATAAAATGCCCTCGTGAATGAAACACTTTTGTTACAAAAAAAATCGTCTGCCAAAAAAAAAATAATAGTAATAAATAAAATAACACAAATGAATAAATAAACAAAAAATCGTCTGCACAGTCAGTCATTTTTTTCTGAGCCTGCATTTCCGCCATGTTTGTGGAATCGGAGTCGGAATCAGAGTCCTCACAGAAGATTATTCAGAAAAGTACTTTACAAACATTATTTATCAAAACCATTTTTTTACAAAGTTAGTTTGAAGGAAATCCGACTTTAAGTTCCAGGATCAACATTCAACTTAAATTCCCCGTAGGCGCTAATGTTAAATTTTTTTCTGAACGGTTCAATATTGAACGAAAAATGGTTCAAACCAAAAAGCGAAATAAGGGAATGAACCTCTCCGAGATCTTTCAAACAAAAAAAAGTTTATTCCATTCGGATGGTTCACTCAGAAGTTATTAGGTGGGGAAAGGTTGCTTGAACGGTTCAATGTTGAACGAAAAAATGTTCAAATTGAAAATTTAAATACTGTAATGAAGTATCCTTGCTGAGATCCTTCGAAAAAAAAAAAAGTTTATTTAAATCGGACTGTTCACTCAAAAATTATTAGGGGTGACAGCTTGCTTGAGCGGTTCAATGTTGAACGAAAAATTGTTCAAATCGGAAATGTAAATACGGGAATGAAGTATCCTTGATAAGATCTTTCCAACAAAAAAAAGTTTGTTCAAATCGGAATGTTCATTCAAAAGTTATTAGGGGGGGAAAGGTTGCTTGAACGGTTCAATGTTGAACCAAAATTGTTCAAATCGAAAAATCAAGTATGGGAATGAGTTGTAATCGCCGAGATCTATCCAACAAAAAAAAGTTTGTTCAAATCGGAATGTTCATTCAAAAGTTATTAGGGGGGAAAGGTTGCTTGAACGGTTCAATGTTGAACGAAAAATTGTTCAAATCGAAAATGTAGATACAGGAATGAAGTATCCTCGAAAAGATCTTTCGAACAAAAAAAAGTTTGTTCAAATCGGACTGTTAACTAAAAAGTTAGCATCGCGGGACAGGTTGTTTGAACGGCTCAAAGTTGAACCAAAAATTGTTCAAATCGAAAAATCAAATATGGGAATGAGCTGTACTCGCCGAGATCTTTCCAACAAAAAAAAGTTTGTCTAAATCGGAATATTCATTCAAAAGTTATTAGGGGGGGACAGACAGACCGACAGACCGACCGACACACAAATTCCCCATCTCAATACCCTACTTTCAAATTTTTAATTTTTCGATATTCATTTTACCTTTTTATTTTTTTAACTTGGCGATATTTTTTGGACTTGGCGATATTTTTTAGATGCATTAAGCCAATTTTAATACTTTTTTCGTCTTTCTTTTATTTTTAACGGGAAAGTAGGCTAAAAAGGACATTAGTCCGTAAAAATAGTCATTTGAATAACGTCAATAATTCCTTTACAAAACCACACTAACTCAACACTCAGGTCGTAATAAAAACAGGCGAAATTCTAATCAGAATAATCGCAACAATCCGTAAAAATCCCAATTTAAAGAATAAGGACTTTAGTCCGTAAAAATATCCATTTGAATTAAGTCAATATTTCCTAAACAAAATCAGAACTCTCCCTAATAAATCCCCGTCGTACTACATTGGGCTGCTCGGGTCATCTCGATTGTTTCATAAAAAGCGGAGAGTCGAACCGAGGTCACGTGTCCTTCCTGAATAAGTAGTTAGAAATTTCTTTAAACTTTCCATTTTAAACAGACAACAGTGCCTAAATAGCGCAATCAGAAGCTGCAAATCTTCATTACAATAGGCACAACTGTCCCCGATTGCATGATTACTATACAATACACACTTGGAAGTTAGCATGAAGCACAGACATTACATTTATGTTTCTTTGACTGTTTATTGTTCAACACATCAAACATTAAAAAAATTTAACTTATTCGAAATGTTTTGTACCGTAATCCATAATTTTTTGTCTTTAATTTATAATTATGTCCAGGTTTCACGTAATTTTCTCATTTAATGATAAAGTAAAAAATTTGCGTATTTTTAACAACGTTTACTTTTAGATTTCGTCGATGAATAATGCTTAATTTAGAACTATTTTTTTCAATTATTCATTCTTATTTTAATGAAAAAAGTTAAAATCATTTAAGTTACGATTAAAACATAATCAGAAAATTTTGAATCGATTATTTTGTCCACCACTGTAGTAACATAAAAAATAAATAGGTAGATAAATAAAAAAAGAATAATAATAAAATTAAATTTAAAAAGAAAACAAGAAATTCTGTCAAGAACTAAACGAGCCTACTTTCCCGTACATCGACAATCTAGCATCTAATCAATATTCTCTTGAATATCTGAAACTGAAAATTATGTCAAACCTACCTTTATAACACTTAAAGCTGATTTCTAAAAGCAAAATATACCCCTCTCATCAGATGATCAGGACACGTAAAAAGTAAATAAACGAGTAAATAAAGTTTTGTCGCACCTTTTAAAGAATGTAACTGCTATAGTTCTTCCGTAGAAAAATTTCACAATCGCTTTCAAATGCAAAAAAAAAATAAATAAAAGTACAAAGAACATCAAAACACATTTTATCGAAGAAAGAAAAAAAAACCTCGTTCGTTAATAAAATATCTCGAATTTTATTTTTAATCCGTTGCCAGTTGTTAAATATAAGTAAAGAATAAAATGCTCTCGTGAATGAACAATTTTTGTAATCAAAAAAAAAATATCGTCTGCCAAAAAAATAAATAAATAAATAAATAAATAATAATAATAATAATAAATTAAACAAAAAAATGAATAAATAAACAAAAAATCGTCTGCCCAGTCAGTCATTTTTTTCTGAGCCTGCATTTCCGCCATGTTTGCGGAGTCGGAGTCGGAATCAGAGTCCTCACAGAAGATTTTTCAGAAAAGTACTTTACATACATTTTTTATCAAAACCGTTTTCTTACACAGTTAGTTTGAAGGAAATCCGCCTTTAAGTTCAGAATCAACATTCAATTTAAATTTCCCAGCAGGCGCTCATGTTAAAATTTTTTTGAACGGTTCATCATTGAACGAAAAATGGTTCAAATTGAAAAGTGAAATATGGGAATGAGTCTCTCCGAGATCTTTCGAACAAAAAAAGTTTATTCAATTCGGACGGTTCACTTAAAAGTTATTAGGTGGAGAAAGGTTGCTTGAACGGTTCAATGTTGAACGAAAAAATGTTCAAATTGAAAATTTAAATACGGTAATGAAGTATCCTTGCCGAGATCTTTCGAACAAAAAAAAGTTTGTTTAAATCGAACTGTTCACTCAAAAGTTATTAGGGGTGAGAGCTTGTTTGAACGGTTCAATGTTGAACGAAAAATTGTTCAAATCAAAAATGTAGATACGGGAATGAAGTATCCTTGAAAAGATCTTTCGAACAAAAAAAAGTTTGTTCAAATCGGACTGTTCATTCAAAAGTTAGTATCGCGGGACCGGTTATTTGAACAGCTCAAAGTTGAACCAAAAATTGTTCAAATCAAAAAATCAAATACGGGAATGAGCTGTACTCGCCGAGATCTTTCCAACAAAAAAAAGTTTGTCCAAATCGGAATGTTCATTCAAAAGTTATTAGGGGGGGACAGACAGACCGACAGACCGACCGACAGACCGACCGACAGACCGACACAGTAATTCCCCATCTCAATACCCTACTTTCAAATTTTTAATTTTTCGATATTCATTTTACCTCTTTATTTTTTTAACTTGGCGATATTTTTTGGACTTGGCGATATTTTTTTTAACTTGGCGATTTTTTTTGGACTTGGCAATATTTTTTAGATGCATTAAGCTACTTTTCCTACTTTTTTCGTCTTTCTTTTATTTTTAACGGGAAAGTAGGCTAAAAAACAATTACATTAAAACCCCACAATTTGCTTGGAACTTAATAGAATACGTATGTGTCTTGTATTCTTGCATTATAAGCAAAAAATCTTCCAGTATGTCCTGAAGACGGCTCATACATACAACTTATAAACAAGATTCCAATGAATGCCTGTGAACATGGAACTAGAAAGTTCTTGTACTCATTTTCTCATGATAAAATCCGTATTTTTGCCTCTAGAATGAATATTTGTCATGTCTGAACGCTTTCTCGTATCTTCTTATCTCCTCCAATTCATGACTCTCCTGTTCTGAGAGAGTCACTTCGAAATGATTTCAAGTTTTTGAGATAATATATTTGATAGAATCATGTCCAATAGTCAGCTGTTAGTCTCTTGTGTCTTCTTTCAGAAGATGGTTAATGAATTATTATTCCAAAGAACAGAAACATTACCCATCGAGTCATCGACATAACTTTGTCTATCTAAATTGTGTTAATTCCCCTAGCATTGGATTATTGTAGTCCTCTGCATATAACTGAAGCTTATACTCTGCGCGCTGTAGATTGAGGCACTTATTGCCAAGAAAAACAAGCATTGCAACCTCATTTACGTTGTTGAACCAAACAATGGTTTTTACCTGCTTTCTTTTCAAGAATCAAATATCTTCTTTTTTAAATGTTTATGCTAAGCAAAGGCTCGATAACCTATTCTGGATCTGAGCCATTTTTACTTCCTTTGCAAAAGTCGTTAATTCTGGACCATTATTTAAACTTATTCGATAGTTCTTTTCATAACAGAAGTCCTGCTGTCGTGACAAAAAACTTGGTACTGCAAAAGCTATGTATAGATAGATGCACATTTAACTTATTTACTTAAGAAACAACTTACGCTGTCCCGTGTTAGATCTGTAAGATTTCAGCACGCAGGGCCTGATTAAATGCATGGTCCCACGCCCCAGGTCCATGGACTGGGCAACCTACTACTTTTCAGGGGCACCAAAAAGGAGCAAATTTCTTTCATTCTAGCGTAGTCCTTGTGATTTGCGAGAGCGACAAAACAAGCCGAAATATTTTACTTCCGGATACCAGTGTGAAATTTGGTACAGAGCTTATGTACATATATAAGAACAAAAAACCACAGGGAGACACTTGATCAGGGGTCATGAACTCCCGTGATGACGTCATCAAGATGGCCGCTTTTACATGTAAATACGTTCGTTTAATTGCTTAAAATTCCATCATAGATTGAAATATTGCAAAACTCAAAAGTATCATCTGAAAGCTCTTTAAAAGAGCTATTTAGAAAGATTTAATTTTTCTTTCTGAGGTCAAGGTCCCACCTGTAATGACGTCATCAAAATGGCCGCTTTTACAGGTAAACACGTTTGTTTAACTCCCTTTAAAACTCCATCACAGATTTGAATATTTCAAAACTCAACTAGATCATCAGAAAGCGCTTTAAACGATCTATTTGGAAAGGTTTAATGTTTTTTCTAAGGTCAAGGGCCCACCTGTGATGACGTCATTTGAGGTCATTTTGATGACGTTATTACAGGTGGGACCTTGACCTTAGAAAGAAAAATTAAATCTTTCTAGATAGCTCTCTTAAAGAGCTTTTAGATGATATATTTGAGTTTTGCAATATTTGAATCTATGTTGGAGTTTTAGGGGGAGTTAAACAAACGTATTTACCTGTAAAGGCGGCCATTTTGATGACGTCAGTTCAGGTGGGCCCTTGACCTTAGAAAGAAAAATTAAATCTTTCTAGGTAGCTCTTTTAAAGAGCTTTTAGATGATATATTTGAGTTTTGCAATATTTGAATCTATGATGGAGTTTTAGGGGGAGTTAAACAAACGTATTTACCTGTAAAAGCGGTCATTTTGATGACGTCATCACAGGTGGGCCCTTGACCTTAGAAAGAAAAAATAAATCTTTCTAAATAGCTCTTTGAAAGCGCTTTCAAATGATATAGTTGAGTTTTTAAATATTTAAATATATGATGGAGTTTTAGGGGGAGTTAAACAAACGTATTTACCTGTAAAAGCGGCCATTTTGATGACGTCATTACAGGTGGGCCCTTGACCTCAGAAAGAATAATTAATTTTTTCTAAATAGCTCTTTTAAAGAGCTTTCAGATGATATATTTGAGTTTGCAATATTTGAATCTATGATGGAGTTTTAGGGGGAGTTAAACAAACGTAGTTACCTGTAAAAGCGGCCATTTTGATGACGTCATCACAGGTGGGCCCTTGACCTTAGAAAGAAAAATTAAATATTTTTAAATAGCTCTTTTAAAGAGCTTTCAGATGATATGTTTGAGTTTTACAATATTTGAATCTATGATGGAGTTTTAAGGGGAGTTAAACAAACGTATTTACCTGTAAAAGCGGCCATTTTAATGACGTCATTACAGGTGAGACCTTGACCTCAGAAAGAAAAATTAAATCTTTCTAAATAGCTCTTTCAAAGAGCTTTCAAATGATATATTTGAATTTTGCAATATTTCAATTCATGATGGAGTTTTAAGCAGTTAAACGAACCTGTAAAAGCGGCCATTTTGATGACGTCATTACAGAACGACCTTGACCTCCGGTCAAGTGTCTCCCGGCGTTTTTTTTTTTCCCCCTCCTCTGTGAATATAAGCCCCACATAAAATTTCAGACTGGTATCCGGAAGTGAAATATTTTTGCACTAACTCCACGGACTATTATAACCTTCTTTGTGAAGCGACCACAGCCGGAATACATGCTGATGTCTTATGTGAGTGGCGACCAAAAATGTGACCAAACCGGGGCTTCGACTGGCGGCTTGATCCGGGTCCTCCCCCCCCCCCCCCCCTTTCATCAGGCCGTAATATACGTCATCAAACTAAAGAACTATATGAGACACTCATTTTAAAGGATGTTTTACTCGCATCAAGCCGGTAAAAACCAACAAGTCTGTTTTGGCTGGTTGTCCGGAAAGATTATCACTTAAAAGTTGGATTTTATGAATCCCTACTGTCGTTGTAAGAATGCTTCGCACGGATCAACTACCTTTTTTTTTTTAATTATTTCTAGACTGCTCGTTCACATATTTGACTAGCTTTATTGTATTTGTTTACACAAAACGAAAAAAAACATTCCTAAAGTATTTTATAATTATCAAAAAAAAAAAAAAAGAAATAACAATTATTGGGACTTAAAAAGAATTTTATCACGCCTGGTTTCGAATTATCCTGCCATTTAGGCGGGCAAGCAAAAACTTTACAAGCTGAAGAAATAACTGTATTATTCTCGCTCTATATTGCACTGAGTGGATTCAGAACCCCGCTAAGATATTGGAAGGCCCTAGGCCACCCTCCCCCCCCCCCCTCTTCTCTCCTTGGTATTCAACCTTTACAATTTTAGCCATTGGTAAAACATTTGGGAAATCCTTTCAAATTTAGAAGCTTATAGGCCGTGGCCAAGTTGACCTGTTCGTAATCATGCCCTGAGTACGTTTCAAAAGAATTTGATAGAACGTTTCATTCAATTAAATAAGGTGGAGTTGAAGTTTTGCTTTTGTGATAATATGCTCCAGATATGTGTAAATGTAGAACTAATTAATTATTTGTATGACACTAGGTGTAGAAGTATTTGCTTACAAAATTAAAAGTTTGAATATGAAATATAAGGTGCGGTTGTGGTTCTGAAAGAATGATGTAATTTTCGCAGGTGGACAAAATGTAAAGATGTTCGAGTTTAAACACAATAAAAGCATGAGAAAACAACTAATAACACCCATTACATTTCAAAAATTTAAAAGCGTTTAAGTTATAAAAGACGCCTTACTTTACAGTACAATATCTATCAAATTGATAAGGGAGAAAATAATAGAACATTGAAGATATTATTTTAGATCATACCTTCTTTAGATTTTTTTTTTTTTTTTTTACAGAGGCTCTTGAACAAAATTCATTGACCCGACCGTATTTGCATTTCACCCTGAACTCGTGAAGAGAGATAAATCAAAGAGTAAAAACAAAAAATACATAAAGGTAAACGGTAACAAGATAAAATCCAAAATGTAATAACAAAAGCTGTAAAATCGTAAAATCAAAACATGTAAAAAGAGTAGGTATTAAAGGAAAACAGGGACAATCAAACTGTAGTTTTAAAAGTGTGTCCCTGGCCTTCTAGTATCTGTCGTAAATGTTTCCAGAGACCGCAGGACATTCTCTAAGATACGAAGCATCCATAGCAGTGTTACTCTTGCAAAGAAGACAATTTGGTGAAGTTTTTAACTATAGAAAACTTAAAATGACGTGGCAAATTCCAATTTTATGTATTGAGAAATAATTGGTGCGTTCTAATTATTTTGTTTCATTTTTTTATTTATTTATATGCACAAATGTTTTTTGAATTCACAAATAATACCATACTATAACAGAGTGCTCATTGCTTTATGAATCTTCAAATTTTTCAAGCAACTAGAAAGGAAGGTGAATTCAGTTGCTGTAAAAAATTAAAAAAAAAACGAGTAATTCATCCACGGCCTATTTCGTTCAGGAAACTTATCGTCTGTTGCGAAGGAGAAGTTGAATTGAATAATCAGAAAAAGGAACAAATGAAAATTCACCAAAAAAAAAAAAACAAATTTGTTTGTTCTGCTATTAAAATGTGTAAAGTTTCCTACTCTTTCTCACTTCTTAAATCATTCATCTATCTCGGTATGAAGGTATTTCTGGATTTAGTTTGCATCTAAATTTATTTATTGGCGAGATAAAATATTAACCATTGAAAAAAAATCTTTTCTTCTTTTCAACGAGTTTCATTAATTTTTTTTCGATGAGTTTTATTATTGCAGTTCATTTCGTTGCTTATTTTTTTTCATCATGAAATCTTTTGGAGTAGTTTAATGATTACATTACAAAAGTAACTTCTACCCTACGTCCTCGAATGAAAATGCCATAAAATTGACAAATAAGACTAAATAGCTATCTAATTGATTTACAATAAATTAGATTTTTATACTCAAAATGAGTTTGTCGTACTTTAAGAGCAAGAATCTGAGAAACTGTCACGCCTAGCATTATGGGGTGATTCATGACCTCTCAGATTTTCTCCCAAAAATTACCAAATGTTTATTATCTTATTGAAAGACCAAATCCAGAATGTTTTGCTCTAAAGTTGAGTTGTTTAGTTTTTATGGACCCCTAAAGTTGAAGGTGCGGCATCAAAAATTAAGCGGATTTTCAAGACATGGAAGTTGCTGTGAGCCAAAACTCTTACCAGGAACTGTTAAACTCCAATTTTCTTTTTGTATATGGAATATAGAAGGTTGAAACTTTACAAAATGAATGTTAAATTTGTGGTAAGTTGTTGCCGTAAGGTCAGTGAAGGCCCTCAAAACAAGGCATTTTTGACGTTTTTTAGCGTTTTTGAGGTCCAAAAACAACTTGTACATTTCAGTTGTCACGGCAAAAGTGGTGTCGTTTGAAAGACCAGTGTAAGCACTTTAAAATAATCTATCTACTTATATTAAAAACTGAGTATCTTTCTAACTATCTTTCTAACTATCTTTCTTTCTAACTATCTTTCTATGTCACGCTTCTTTCTCCTGAACGCCAATGAACTGAAAGTCGAACCAGGTACCGATAGATAGGTAATTTTTCAGGCTTCATTAGTTTCAATCTATATAATTATACGATTTTAATTAGCGAAGATATCAATTAATAAGTAGTCAAATTTAAAGCGATTAAGCCTAATAAATGATTAAACTTCCAAGACATTTTTTCTTACCGTTGCCATTTTGAATTAAAACGTTAATTAAATTATTGAACTATTTAAAATTCCAAGATATTTATTTCTTTCCGTTGCGATTTTAAGGCAGGAATTCAAGTGAAACACGGACGATCGCAACTCACCAATGCAATCGCAAATTCCAAAATTTGGATTCAAGTGAAACGAATTCACTTGAATTCGACTTACAGTAGCGGTTGCAATATGCGATCGCCTCGAAGCGACTGCAATGGTGTTTCACTTGAATTCGCCCTAAATTAAAACGTTAATTAAATTGAACTTTTAAAATGAAAGAGTGTTATTTTTTTCCATTGTCATTTTGAATACGTGTTATAACAAAGTTCTAACAATTGTTTTTATTCTAATTATTAATGACATATTTTTTCTCAGGTACCATTTTGAAAATGTGTTTTTAAATAAAATTGCAATTGCTGTTTTTAGAAGGGACTTTTTCTGGCTTCGATCCAAATATTAAAAGAACTTTTTCGTTTAGAATTTTGCAATTAATTTTACCGGAAGAAAGCGGTTTGGAAATAATTGTTTTTGGAAAGGAATTTTATTTGTAATTTAGGGAGAGTGCTAAGTATGCGCTACTTGACATCGTCTTTATTTTTGAGGAAGCATGTGCAAATAATTCGATTGATTCTTCGATGCAGGAAAGCTTGTTAGCGATCCGCTTTAGCGCGGAGTAGTTTATTAAACTTTTCCTTGGTACTTTAAAGGCGAGCCGCCTTGGCGGCAAGTAGTGAATTGAAACTTTCCTCGCTACTGTAAAGGCGAGCCGCTTTGACGGCAAGTAAACTGTTTAAACTTTCCTCATTTCTTTAAAGGCGAGCCGCCTTGGTGGCGAGTAGTTTTCTCAAACTGCCTTCACTACATTACAGCCCATGCAACGCCGGGCTACGCAGCTAGTGTATAAATAACCGATGAAAGTTTAACGTACGTTTAGTTGCGTAAGGTCGAAATATGAAAAATGTCATATTTTTTCGATATTCAAGCGGTCATAACTTCCTCTGCCAACAACATATTGAAATATTTTCTTTGCCAATGTCATACTCTAGTATTTGTCTTAACAGAACAGTTGAGTTCTTTGAGGCGAAATGTGATTTTTTTTTACAAAAAATACACAGGAAAAAATACATTTTTTGTAAAAAAAAATTTTACATTTCGCCTCAAAGGACTCAACTGTTCTGTTAAGACAAAGAATAGAGTATGACATTGGCAAAAAAAATATTTCAATATGTTGTTGGCAGAGGAAGTTATGACCGTTTGAATATCGCTAAAATATGACATTTTTCATATTTCGGCCTTACGCAACTAAAAGCACGTTGAACTTTCCTCGGTTATTTATACATTATTTTAAAGTGCTTACACTGGTCTTTCAAACGAAACTACTTTTGCCGTGCCAACTGAAATGTACAAGCTGTTTTTGGACCTCAAAAACGCTAAAAAACGTCCAAAATGCCTTGTTTTGAGGGCCTTCACTGACCTTACGGCAACAACTTACTTTAAACTTAACACTCATTTTGTATAGTTTCAACCTTCTATATTCTATATAGAAAAAGAAAATTGGAGTTAAACAGTTCCTGGTAAGAGTTTTGGTTCACGGCAACTTCCATGTCTTGAAAATCCGCTTAATTTTTGATGCCGCGCCTTCAACTTTAGGGGTCCATAAAAACTAAACAACTCAACTTTAGAGCAAAACATTCTGGATTTGGTCTTTTAATAAGGTAATAAACATTTGGTAATTTTTTGGAAAAAATCTGAGAGGTCATGAATCACAGGCGTGACACTCTCTCAGATTCTTGCTCTTAAACACGAACTAGAAAATTAAAAATCTCATGCATTCAAAGGGGCTGTACATAAAGGACGTTACACTTTTATTGAACATTTTTTCCCGCTCTCCTCTTCCCCACAAGCAGTGGTCGGAAGTAGCGCGCTACAAGTAGCGAAACTACTGTAGTAGCTACATTTTTTAGTAGTTTGTAGTGCAGCGCACTACTTTTTGAAAAAAGTAGAGTAGTGAGTAGCGCGATACAAAAAATAGTAGTTTGTAGCGATTTCTGGAAACTACTTTTAAATTAAATAAATAAATAAATTTTAAAAAAAAAGAGGACGAAGGAAAAAAACAAGGTTTAATTGACTCTGACTGGTGCAAACCTTGCACGAGTACAGCAGCGGACGCAAGGAGAAATAAGAACCATAAAAATATGAGCTGATCTTAGATATATCTTTTTGACGAAAGCATTCTGTCTGTTTATTGTCATTGGTTTATTTGGCATCATAATTTTTATATTTCTTTAAATAATTTTCATGGTTCTAAATATTCCCTGGCATTTTTTTTTTAATGAAGGTTGAATTCTTTAAATCTTTCAACTTTTGAAGCCTTTCTCGCGGCGAATATTCGTAAAAATTGTAAAAAAAATCAAAAAGGACAAAATTTAACAAAAAATAAATAAATAAATAAATAAAGAACAAAAAGGAAAGGTAACAAATAAATTCAAAGACAATTCCTAGTTCTATCCCATATTCAAGTGAGTTAAATCATTAATATAAACCACTTTTCGAATTTTTTCACTCAATCCTTAAATGGTGTACGCTTTTTATTTATTTATTTTTTTAAAAGTAGCGACTACAATTCAAAAGTAGTTTGTAGTCGCTACATTTCAAAAAAAGTAGTTGTAGCTGTAGTTAACTACATTTATAGCAAAGTAGTTGTAGTTTTGTAGTTCGCTACAAAAGAAATGTAGTTTTTCCAACCACTGCCCACAAGTGTCATTACTTCACCCCCTACCCGTGATGCCACTCTTCTTGCTACCCTCCTCCTCCCCACTGTCACGAACAGTAGGCTAATTTTGTAGTTGAATTTGGGAAACTTTTCCGCTTATTAACACTTTTTGCAATTTCGGATTTTACGTTCGAGGTAATTAAATGAAAAGAAATAGAAATATTGATTAAAGAAATAGCCGGAAGGATAAAACGTTGCAATTTTGAGCGTACAAGGCAGATGTCTTTTTTTCCCTCATACACTCTGGCAAAATTAGGCTTCAATTTAATATTTCTTTACTGTGTTTTTAAATTTGTGAATTATGGATACAGCGACAGCAGTGAAAATTCTTTAAATTTTACTTTAGGTAAAGCCGTGGCTGGTAACTCTAGTAATATAATATGATGACTAATTAAATAAATAAATAAGCGAACAAAATTAAATTAAAATAAAGCAAAAAATAACCAAATAAATAAAACATAATTAAAAAATCAACAAATATCAAACACAGCACTTTTATAAAAATATTTCAAAATTTTTAGCTAATTTAAATGGTACAATATAAAAACGCATTGTTGAAACTTGCAATTTTCAATCACGAAATCTTGTTCCAAAGATGACGCCACGGATTCAAATGCTTCGTGGGGATAGCCAGCCAAGGATGGTAACCCTCCCCACACGCGACTAATGTGTGTGTGCAATCCAGGTATCTTCCCCAAAAAAGCCATTGTAACCAGCAGGTGCACTCATTGCCCCATAGATGTGTTGATTTGCAGGTGAGAGAGGAGAAAGCCCACGTGTTTTCCAGCATCCCCCGCCGACCCCCTTGAGCTGAGGCACCGATTGCCCCGGTGATTAGGAAGAATGCGCGGTGAGGCACGTTCCCAGAACACCCCCACTCGACGGCATGGAAATGAGGCAGAACGAGACCCTCCAAGTTTTGCATGTTTTTTTTTCACGCAATTAATTATTGTTTTGGGAGAATATTTCTCAACTGGAGCAGTTTTACGTTTGACGAACTAAAATAATAAATACTGTCGTCACCGTTTAATCGGGTAACGGATAAACGAATACCCCGCTTATACGAATCAAACATCCCAGAACCGAATCTTTCCCATGCCATAGACGCAATGTTAAAGATCCCCGCTTAATCAAGTACCCCGCTTAACCCATTTATACCCAAGTTTTTTTAACAATATTTTTCAATTTTTATCTGCTTAAAATTCTTACTTGGAATGATATACACACATTTTATGCTTAAAATAGTTCGCCGTCGCCATATTTATTGAGTTATATAACATCCTGTTTATAGGATATTTTGCAGATACGTGAGCAAAATACGACCTTACTTTTGCAAAGTAACATTACAGAAGGCATCTGTGATCAATTTTAAGCAAATCATTTTAAAATAGTTCAATTTTATGAAAAATAAGTTCGCAAAAAAAAAAAAACTTTCTGTGGCTACCCATGCTGGATCGTTGCTTGACTGATTTGTCTGAAAATAGCTGTCAATAAATAAACTCTGATATCCAACTAGTGGTTCTATCTGGTTTTCTCACGAAGAAGGACTATTTAACTTGTGAAAAACAGCTTTAGTATTAGTGTAAGGATATACCCATTACAGGTTTTTGTATGCAGTAACTAACAAGAGTCCCGTTTTTAGGCTGCTGGGCATAAATGGGTTAATCAAATAATATTTCCTGGAACCAACAGTATTCGTTTAAGCGGGGCCGACAGTACGTATATTGTTGAAGAAACAGTAATGAAATGATACGAAGGATGGAGGGGGTGGTATTACGCCTCCCTTGGGGGGCTACCTGATGATAAATTTTCAACATTGAAGTTCAAAAAAGGCATTCTCAGATTGTCTTTGATGCAAGCAGGAGGGATTTTCAGGTCTCTCCGCGGGATAAGTTTCGTAATGGAAGATCAAAACATATGACATCAACATTTGTATACAAAGATTTTTAGTAGAGGATAGGTAATAAAATCAATCACCTCTCCCTTGAAGCACTTCTAAATCTGCCTCTGCAGAGTTCAATTGAATCTAAATTAATTTATTGAACTACTATTCCATACAATGAACACTGTATGTTAAATGCTCAAAAATGGTTGCCTCCCTAGCAGATTGGTTAGCTCTTCAGATCCCTACAGCTGGTAATTATAAGATTCTAATTAGTTTGCTAACAAAACTTTTGTTTCAGAACCCGGGACCACCCCATATCTGATATTTCTCTACCACTCGACAAAGTGGCCGGAACAGACTAGATATAAATTGCTCTGATCCAGGCAGATAATGATACAAGTCATTTTCAAAATTTGATACGCACTTTGAAAGACTTTGTGGTTTGTCAAAAATGTTTTTGTTTTATAACAAAAAATGCAGTTTTCGTAATTTACGTTTCAAGTTTAATTGAGATCTACTGATGATCAGAGCAATTCTTATTTAGTTAATACTAGGCATGCTTTGGTTTTAAACGGTTAGTACTGGACAAACTTAAATAGTTCATTACCTATACTTATAGATTCAATAACTGAATCATCTATGTATTCATACATTAACTCATTCATTTATTACTTCACTTATTTATTCATTCAGCTTCTAATTTTCCTATTTACTCTTTTATCCATTATTTTTGTTCCTCATTTATTAATAGCTTATTTTTTCTTTCTTTATTTATTTATTCTTTCATTGTTTATTTATTCATTCATTTGATAAAAAATGTCTTTAATAAGGAATAGAAAATATTTCACAAAAAAAAATTGATTCTTCCCTTGCCCTATAAAAAAAGAAGGGGGTGGCGGGATATTTTCCGCTTTTTAAGGAACAAATTTACTGGAATCACAAATTTACAACCAAAAATGAAATGCAAAGTTTCAATGCAAATTTCATCGAGAAATACATTATTCTTCCCTTATGTACTGTAATTTTCACAGCAAATTTCAAATATTATGATTTTGTAAAAGGTGACTTACCTTAACTATTTCACTTTCCCCACATACTTCAATCATCTTAACCTTCAACTTCTAACTCACATTTATTTCCTCCTAGGTTTCATTATTCCGAAGCTCCCGCGTAACGTCAACCGGACAAATAACTGTCCCCTTTGTAGAATATAGCCCCAAGACAACCGTCCTTCGCATAAAAAAGGGGACTTAGGAGAGCGGGGCTCTTTGATGAGCCGAATAAAACGTGCGCTTCAGAAAAGAAGAAGAAAAAGAAGAAGTTTAGTTGTTCGATATGCAGTGACAATGAAACCTAACATTGTATCTCAGGTACAACCGAAATAAAAGTAGAAGTAATTGTTGAAGTAAGCATCGATTAAGAACTTTTTGTATTTTATTTTGTCCTGCAAAAATTTCATGACAGGCGGAACACGAAAATTTTCAATGAAATTTATAAGAGCTTTAGCTGTTCCTATAAATAAATTATATTATTCTATTAATTTTTCCTAATTAATAAAAAAATTAGGAAAAATTAATCAATTTCCAAACAGTAATTAATTCTATTATTATTTTTCCTAATAATAGTCCCTTTTCATAAAAATAGTTATTATTTTTCCTACTAATAGTCCCTGACGGGAGGATATTAGGTGCCGTACTAAGGCTTCAACCACAGCCGTTCGGCAGTCATGCTCCAACGCGACATTTCACCCTTATTGAAAGCAAAGCGTAACTCATTTGCTTTTCTCTATCTCTATCTCTATCTCTTCTCTATCTTCTCTACTAATAATAAAGCTGAAGGTGGTTCTGTCTGTCCTTCTTTCTTTTTGTCTGTCTGTTTGTTACGCGCGTAGCGCCAAAACCGTTCGGTCGATTTTCATGCCACTTGGCACAAAATTAGTTTGTAGCATGTAGTTTTGCACCTCGAAGCGATTTTTCGAACATTCCATTTCGTTCTTTTTCTATTCGAATTCTTAGAGGAAATTCGATAAAATAGGGAAGAAATATTCCATACACATTTTCAAGTCTTATGTCATTCGAAAGCTTGAAATTTTCTGCACAAAATGACGTTTTTTCGAAGTTTCTACGATCATCAGGAGAGATGTAACAATTGTTTTTAGAATCCCGAAATTCAAGGCTTACCTTCAGTAAAGCAAGCCAAACGATTCTAAAATGGCTTTGCTCGCGAATAAAATTTGTTTGAAAATAGAGATGAAATGAATTATTTTATCAACGGAAATCAACTTTTCATGTTGTTACCATGGTTACGTTTTTATTTCGTTCTTTTTCCCTTAATAATTTTAAAAATGTATTTGTTTTTGTAACAATCCAAACTCCAAGCCTTATTAAAATTAGTCAAATGAAATATTAAAAACCGTGATAAGATGGCACCTGTCAATCAAATGAGAAATCGAGTCCTTTCCTTAAAATACAGGATACTATTCTAAATTTATCGTCTGCAAAACATATTTTACTTCATTATTAATTTATTTCAATATAAATTGCAGCAAATGGCTTGAGTGAACGAATTTAGCTTTTAATTTATCGTTTGCTGGTTGATCTTTGTCGATGTTTATTGTTTTTATTATCATTGTGAAGAATAATGCACGAAATTTCTATGACTAATACTTAAAATTTTTAGGATCAGTTGAGTTTAAAAGAAAAAATTGCTCCAAATATACTTTTGCAATGTGATTATTTATTGTTGGACTGTAATTTGCAGCAATAATTGCATTTAATAAATAATGAAAGACAATATTAAAAATTATTTTTTTGGCGACTTTTTTACAATTTGGCATTCAATTCTATTTCAGTATATTTACTTCTATCTTATTGCGATATTGCAACGTTCTTTCTAAAGTATGTCATTTCGGAAAATGTATTATTTTGTTTTTGAAGTTAGGAAAGAAAACTTTCTTCTTCTTTTAAACTTTGGTAAGATTTCTGTTGGTTTCTGTGAGCAACAAAATTTTTCTTATTTTTTCTTTTGGCTTATTTTTGTGCACCTATCTTTGGGGTTGCATTCGAATGTCCCCAAGGGGGTGATTTACCCCTTTTATGGGGTAATCAGGGCTTTCAATGCAGACCAAAGTGATATGAATTGGCGCGACCACTTGGCGATATCTCGCCAAGCTTTTGGTCACCAAGTGTTTGACGC
The DNA here is from genome assembly GCA_038373865.1 of Uloborus plumipes. Taxonomy (NCBI): domain Eukaryota; kingdom Metazoa; phylum Arthropoda; class Arachnida; order Araneae; family Uloboridae; genus Uloborus; species Uloborus plumipes. The sequence goes on along the minus strand of JAXGGA010009224.1, from coordinate 25,845 downwards.
CAATTTGGCGACATATCGCCAAGTTGGCAATAAATTTAGCGAAAAAAAATTTTTTTTGGGTTCAATTTGGCGCTATTGGCGATATTTTGCGAAAAATCTACTGAATGATGTTAAAATCGGCGATATTTAGGAGATTAATCATTGTAAAACATTTTTTTGCATTGTTTCGTGGCAAACTAGGGATGCAAATGTTTGAATTGTTATCTTACTCACTTCAAGCACTATTTTAGCACTTAAGGCATCTACTAAGAAATTTACACGTAAAAGGAAGTAGTGTAGGGTCCATACCAAATTTTTATATCATACTTTGAAAGAATTATAGTTGAATTATAACTAAAATAGAGTATTTTTTTCTGCTATATCATTTTTTTACAAATGAACTTTTAATTTTATACCACGGGCAAAGCCGTGCGGGTACCGCTAGTAAAGAATAAATGAAAACAATTAAGCAGTAAGTCACCACTCCTAAGGGCTAAGGCAGGAATACATGCACATGCAATATACCGCCAACTCGGTCATTTCATCCAGAGACAGCAGTTTCGTCCTTACTGTGGACTCATCAGTCTGAAATAGGAAGTAACCGAGCTGGAAACAGATATTCTCTTATAGAAGCTAAGAGTGCCAAAGAATCCCTAAAAGCGTCTCCAGCTCGGTTAATTCCTATTTCAGACTGATGAGTTCATAATAAATGCGAAACTGCAATCTCTGCATGGAACGACCGAGTTGACGGTATATTGCAAATACAAAATATTATTTAATTTAAAAAAAAGCTTCATGCAAAATTACCATCATCATAGTTCAGTACCCGACTATGACGACTGAGGACACTGGGCACGAGCTTTATTTGGTGCTTCCGTCTTTCCCCATTGCTTATACTGAACATTGACGTAATGAATTAATTTTTCATATTCCAAATACAAACCATAGGCATAGTGTTGTATTTAGTACAAGAAGAAAAATATGTTTGTGATTTTGAACTACAATGTGTATCAAGAGCTGTCTTTATCGGGGGAGGGGACGGGCTATTGGCAGGCGAGTCTACTGAAAATTGAAAAATTACCAGTTGTCCAAAAAGTTTAGAGACCCTTGAATCAACAGATGTATTAAAGTCACATGGCTTTGATCTCTCTAATTAAGTAACATTACACATAATAATCTTTTTTTCATACAAAAGTATATTGTCTAAAAGCCAATTTTGACATATAGTAGGAGCTCCCTCCCAAACTGGGTGCCACGACTCCACTCCCGGGGTGCACATGGTGAGGCGTGGATGCCACGAAGTATCTAAAATAATAAAAAATATAATATAATTGATATAGACTAGGAAACCGTGAAAAAATTGTTATTCGTCAAAGGGTGTCTCGAATAGAAAAGTTTGGGAACCCCTGGTAAATAGAGTGTTGCTTGAATTTGCATATAGTAATGTGACTTGAATCTCTTCAACGACGTAGCAATACATAATACTTAATGTTTCAAATAAAGGTTCAATACTTGTCTAAAAACCACACTTTTACAATAGCATGGTGTTTGAAATTAAGGTGACGAATTTTTAACTGCACCAGAAGTCTGTGCATCTTTTATTCGGGGAATAAGCTAGAGCAGCGGTCTGCAACCTAATTTAACAGAAGATCTACTTTCCGAGTTGGTGTGAACACTAGATAGACTGGGGGGGGGGGGGGGGCGTGATGCATACCCTACAAATTTGAGTGGATCTGCCGCATATAGTTTAGTTGAGACTATGCTCACTTTAAATTGTTGGTTAGTTTGTCTCAAAGAAGATTAAAATACTTATTAAGCAGTTGCTTTAACTGCTAGAATAATGTTAACCCACATCAAAATATTTGTGGTGACTATAAAAAGTTTGAAAAAGTTTCAAATAACCTTTGATTTAGTAGACTAAACCTAATTTTGTTTCTGAAATTTATGTTGTTTTTTTTTTAATTCTTCTTAGACATAAAGCAAGGTTCAGAACATTACCGCGATCGACTTGAAATGGGCTTGAGATCGACGGGTTGCCTATAGTAGATCTAGGGAGTTCGGCGCGAAGATCGAAACAGGAAGATCTCGACCCGACACCCAGCCTCCCAGACCCCGCCGTCAGCTGAGGTTCTGTCGCCATGCTGTCTGCCAGAGCCCCTATTGTCTGGGACCCCCTGTGGAGGGGAAGGGGGCTGTACCTGTCCTTGACAGGAATGTATACACCCCGTCAGTCAAACTTTTTTTCTTCCGATTTGGCGACTTTTTCGGTGGGTTTCCCACTCTGGCAGTATTCTGCTGGTGACGTAAACATCTTCAAAAGACTAGTTTATGCTCAATTTAAGATCTTTTAAACAAAACAAAAGAAAATTTGCTTAACAAATCCTCTTTGAAAGTAAAAGCAAAATAATAATATTTTAAATATTATATTGTTGAACACCAAACGAAAGTTATAGGTTAAACTGCAATGAGGTAGATGTGGAGAAAACATACCAGGGTCGGTCATTCAGAAAAGAAGAAAAAATATTTTCTGAGTAATAAAACTTTTTTTTCCTATGTAAAGCAGAATTTAATAAGATACATGCATTATTTTTCGGGAGACACAGGAAAAGAGCGATATACCCGAATGGAGTAATGTAACGAGGGGTTATTGTATTTGTATATCGAATGAAGTTTGCCCAAACAAGACAATTTTATACCAGACAAACAGGAGGCATCACATCCGTTCCACCCATACATAAAGTAAGTTCGATTTCACCCATCCATTATCGGCAACGTCTATAAATCTTATCTGATAATAGTTCTCACTAACGCTTATGTACTGAAATGAAGAGATAGCTTCAAAAATTAGCTACAATTAAGGTTATCCTACAACATTGTGGAAACAAGTACAAACAAGAACTTACAGCGGCGGCGATTTTGAAGTTAAATTGATGATGTTCTCACAGAACACGAAGTCAATATGCTATTTGCTTTACATTAGTCATCTATAGAATAATAGAATCTGGATTCTAATCTGGAAAATCTTTAAAATAAACATGCAAATATGCATGAAAAATTTTCTAAAATGTGTCCTGAAAATTCCTATAAATTATGCACTAAAATTTCAAAAAACATGCACTGAAAATATTTTCTTCAATATGATTGAAACATAATTTCTCACAACTGAATAAAAACACGTATGGTCTACTTATATTCTTTTTATTTTTATACATATATTTTTTACGATAATGTGCACAAAAAATCTTGTGACCCGAGAAATTAGTTTTCTCGGGTCGCCCGATGTTTGTTCTTTATGAAAAACCAAGATGACTTTTGAAATAATTCTTTGTGAAAAAAAACAGGTAAAAATTTTTAGTGAGTGAGTGAAAAGCGCAGAAAAATATGTAGTTTGAAAATTAACGATTTTTTGCCATTAGTATATGCATTAAAGTAAAATTAATAAAATATATACTATTGGGTATATGCATTTGCAGAAATAATTCTGGCACAAATAAAGGTTTCTAATTTCACATTATTTTTCCAGAGGAGGAGGGGCACATTGAAAAAAGGGTTATGAACTTCAAAAACGAAACTTATTTTAGTTTTGACCTTCGATAACTTCCAAAACGAGGATGTTTATCATTTTTCAATTTACCATTTACATAATTTTTTGTTTCCATTATTTAAATGCCAATAGGTTATTTCAATGATAGATACAGAGGTGCAATAAAACAAAGAAATTCCTGATTCTATCAAAGAATTAACATACAAGTCGCAATATTATGTTAACTGGAAATCAAAACCAGTGAGTTAAGTATTTTTTCAATATTTTTTCGCAATGGAGCTCTCCATAAGTGGTGTCACACTTTTTTCCAACATTTATTTATTATTTATTTTTCAAATTCTAATTCCATTTTTCAATCTGTTATCAATTCGAAATTTCACTGATGGTTTCAAATAACGAATTTTAAATGTAAGCAAAAACAAAATTTTGCTGCAACACTTCTCTGCTTTAACTGATCATGCATATTTATCAGAGAACAATTTTTGAGGAAGGAAAGGAAATAAACAATTTTTTGACAGAAAAAATAAAGTTGCAAAAATATCCTCAGAAAATGTTCTCATCTTATATTTAGAACTTCCAACCTGATTTCAATTTCATATCACCTCACAGGGGAAAATTACCCTTCATTTCATCGTCACTTTTGTCCGGAACTTCCCTCGCCAATTTCCGTATTTCGATCATCGCCAAGCAATCAGGCATTATGGCAAACCTATCAACATACAAATGGATTCCCAAGCATCGTTCATTGCGCACCACGCAGGTCCCGCGAACATATGAATCGGCTGTTCTTCGTTTCAGAATAATTTTATGGCTTTCTTATTTTAATTTTATAGTCTTTTATTTTTCCTCGTTCGGAAGAAACCCTCATTACCGAAAATGAATCTCCCAGTGATCGTTTTATGTACTGTATGTATTTTTCTAGTCACCTGCTGCGAAAGCAGAAAACCGTCCCACCGCAGAAAGGTAAGTTTAGTTGTTGAAATTGTCATTTGAAATTAATTTTATTTCTTAACTGGAATCAAATTATGTTAGAGAAAAGTAACTTCTACTTCTTAATATGAATATCAATTAAGAAGAAGAAGTTTATTTGTTCCCTTACATTGTTTTGTCGCAATTTTGGAGTAAGAATGTCGAATATTTGACAATATATTTACATTTAAAGTTTAAATGCCTGTAAATTCACACTGTGAATTGTCTTACATAATGTTCTCCTATTGAGTTGAAATGTGTGTAGTCTCTTCTTACATAAATTACACAAATCTTTTAATGTCAGATAAATATTAAAATAAATTTAGTGAATTTACGTTTACAACTGAATTTGTTATTCTAAATATCCAAGGAGTGATTAGTTTCTTTGAACGTCAATTAATTGTTGTTACTTTTAGTTTTCACATTATTAGGACAAGACCGTCGGATATTTCAAATATACTTCGACTTACAAACGTGTATTTTACGAAATCTGCAATATTTTTTCACTTAAATTTTTCAAACATTTTAATATTGACTAAATATTGAACTATGTTTTTTTTTTTTTTTCTTCTTTTTTTCTTTTCTTTCATTTGCATTAACAGTGTTTATAGCTCAAAAAAATTGCTATTTCAAATTTTACAAGATTGGTTTATTTTCTGACTATCGTTTAATTGCTATTGCGTGAAGTTTTTCATATCATTAGAACAAAACTGCCAAATAGTTCTATAGTTTGATTTAAGTTTTGAATGCCCATTATTTTATACTATGAAGTCTTTCATAAAATTTCACGCTATTAAGTTGAAATATGTACCATATTTTTTGTATATAAAATGATCATGCATTTTAATATCGAGTAAATATTTAGATATATTTGATGCATTTTCAATTTGTAAACTCATCGAATTTTCTATTCTAAATATTACAAGAAAAGTTCATTTTCTGAAAATTCAGTTGAATCATTATTCGTATAAAATATTTCAATTTTGAATTACTTGTGAACACTCATTACAATTTTATACATATTAATTTTGGGAATCTTTTACTTTTTGGGAAATCTGAATTAGAATTTATAGAACAGTTAATAAAATCTGTTGAGTAAACACAAGAATAATTATTTTAAATTTTCTCTTAAGAAATTGTATTAAATTTAATGTTTTTTTCTTATTTTCATGCTACAATATGAAACACGTTTTATCAAATCTGTTCGGACGTTGTTAGGATCGTATAAAGGTTTATGTGTTCCCTGTGCATGTTAAATCTTGACCACGGAGAAATGACGCATAAACTTGAAAAGTAAATGAATCGCCTCATTTTATATAAAGTGGCATCATAGAAGTAATGCAAGCAGTAGAAACTAATGAACTGAATAAGTGAAAAAATAATTTTATCTTTGATACAACCTATTTCAAAATGAAGTGGTACGTTTCGGTCTCATGGCTGCATGCCATCTCACCGAGGTCAAGCTTTATTAATCTAATAAATCACGGCATTAATTTTAAACCTTCGCCCAAAAATTAATTTATCAGAATTCATCATAGCTGAAGGAAGAATCTTTGATATGTTTGCATCATTGTCAATTCATCTTTAATGCTATACAACTGCTTCCAGTACAAATTTGAATTATGTGCACGTATACGTTTGCCCAAAATATCGTTTCGCCTAGCCTTGCTTGTAGCAGTAATGAAATACACATTCGAACTTATACATGCATGAATTTCTCCGAAAGATTGTGATCAGCAATTTGTGAAGCACAGATCGGGATTATCGGAAAATAGTGTGACGCTAATAGCTAGATATTCGACCTTGGACGAGTTCGTTTATGTTTGAGTAAATAGGAAAAATTCTTAACTTGCCACAACTCCAATAGTACGTGGTACAATATAAACTATTCTGTTCATTGCTTTTATTTTCCTAATATTTATTTATGTATTTCATTTGTTGTGGAAAAGAAAATTACCTGAAAGATATGAATTTTTTCAGCATAGCATTTCATTATTCTTTTTCTTTCTAAATTTATTTACGTTAGCTAACTATTTTCTGGTTATACGAGTATGCAATTTTTATTTAAAATATCTCAGTTGAATTCTCTGTCATCGTTTTTGTTCACGAGCTTGTGAATACGGAGATAAACATGGAGTGCTACTATAATTTACCTCATAGTTTTCTTAATAATCATCTATTTCTTTTTGGCTAATTTACTTTTAACGATTGATATGATTTTAAAAATCGTAGCTAGAGTTCAAAACTCGTGATTTTCTGTTCTACATTGTTATTTCATTTTCCTTATTTATTTGTTGACTGTAAAATGATTAGCCCGACATTACTGTTATGAGACCGAAAATTATGGCATGGAAATAATAATACGTTAAATAAAAACTATTTCAGCTTTCGCAAAAAAAGAAAGAGAAAACGTCTCTTTAAAATGTTTATTCTTCCAAAATTATAATTAGATAGAAAGAAAGCGACAGATAACGGTGCTGAGATTATTTTTTAACAATTATATTAAACATGTTGTTCCGTTTTTACACCCTTTCCCTCAGGGACGTCATTTCAAGTTTTTCCAGGGGGGGGGGCAAAGGGTGAAAAGACAATGCAATTTCGTCGGAAAACAGCAAAAAACACGCCCACTTATATGTAAATACATTGATTTCTCAAAGCCATGGGGGGGGGGGGGGGCAAATGACCCCCCCTCCCTCTGCCTCCCCCTAAATGACGGGCCTGCTTTCCCTATGATCGTTTTACCGCCTATCCGAACGATCATAACATCCCTAACTCTAAAAGCAAAGCATATCGATTTCAAAATTGAATCCTTGAAATTTATCCGCCTATTATATTTCATTTTGACTAATAAAGCTCTCTTGCATTCAAAAACAAATATTTGTGATAAAATTTGAAATAAAAATTGTGTAAAAATTAAACGAGTATATATACAAAAAAAAAACATTAACACATTATTAAGTTCATCAGAAAAAATGAGTTAATGATGATAATACCCAACTTGAGCATTTAGTGAAGCTCATGTTTTCACCAAAAATAGTTTTAAGTTAAAAAAAAATAGTAATAATGAGATAAAAATTCTTTTTATTATTATGCCCACTGAACGAAGCGAAATATTTTGCCCATTAGAACTCAAAACTAATAATGTGACGTTTCCCCCACGGCAAGCTTGCTTATGATTTAAATGTTAACTTAGCGGCAGAAGCATTTCGGTGGTCGTATATAGAAGTTAATATTAACCATTAAAATATATTATAGTAGTAAAAATATTAAGCTTCAGTAATTTTCTGCTAATTAAACATTGTAATCTGTGCAAAAAAAAGTCGGATTTAAAGTTCTCTATTTTCGTTACAAACACAGAAAGGCAAATTACTAAATTAAAAAGAACAAGAAGTTCTGTCAAGAACTAAACGAGCCTACTTTCCCGTACATCGACATCGGCATTCTAGCATCTGATCATTATTCTCTTGATTATCTGAGACTGAAAATTATGTCAAACATACCTTTTTAGCACTTAAAGCTGATTTCTAAAAGCAAAATATACCCCTTTCATCAGATGAAATAGACACATAAAAAATAAATAAATGAATAAATAAAGTTTTGTCGCACCTTTTAGAGAATGTAACTGTTACAGTTCTTCCGTAGAAAAATTCCTCAATTGTTTTCAAAAAAAAAAAAAATTAAAAGTACAAAGTAGGGATGCACCGATTAATCGGCAGTACCGATTAATCGGCCATAATCGGCCACTTTGCCGATTATTAATAATCGGTAAAATGTTGCCGATTAATCGGCGGAAAATTTTTTTTTAAATATTATGTTTTAAGGTATATTTTACCAAGAAATTTTGATAAACAATATTATCAACTGTAAATAAATAATTTTCTGCAATCCTTACTATAACATGTAGTATGAAAGTGCACAGAGTAAATAAAAAACACAAATAGGTCATACAGTACATAAAACTGAATTCAATATAAAAAGATTACCCTCACGGCTGATATTCATATGACACTATTAGGAATAATTAAATTCTTGAACTTTTAAATTGGAATACAAAAACATGAGTATTTCATTTTATTTATAATTAGTGAAATTATGATCTAAATAAAATTACTTTTTATGTGCCTAGAAAAAGAAACTTAGATAAAAAAATTTATTAACAGGAACTTTTTTCTTCAAACAAACGTACAACACGTAGCAGGAAAGTATAGTGAGTAAAAATATAACAAATTCCAAGTTATAAATTCTAAATATTAAAAAAAATAATCCTCACAGTTGTTATAAATTTTTTAGTTAATTAATTTTTCAGTTTTGAATAAATGCACACATAGAGACAATTTTGCTATATTTTTTATGTCTCAATACTTTTTTTCTTATAACACTTTTTGAAGACCTCTAATTTTCACAAAGAATAAGTCTTGAATTTAGTGGCTTCTAATAATTGAACAATAAATTTGAATTGAAAGATCCCTAAATTAAAGTTCTCACACCAAAGCCTCCCCTATTTCTTCTTTTTTAAATTTCATGCCTAGTTACCATAATTAACAACGTGTTAAATATGTCATGTGTGATGGTAATTTCATTAACAATAATACCGGTTCAAAGGTTTGAAAATTGGTTTACTGAACTTGGATAAAGTTTTAAAATTATTTTGAAGTTAGGAAAAAATACTTTTTTTTTTCTAAAAAAAAGTAGTAGCTATTTCTAAAATCGGAATCGTAAGAAAAAGAAAAAGAAAAAAAGAATGGAAAACAGTGATGATGATAGTGGTAGTATTAAAAATAATAATTATGATCAGTAATCGGCTTGGCCGATTAATCGGCCGATTATCAATAGCCGATTAATCGGTAATCGGTAATCGGCCAATTTGCTTATCGGTGCATCCCTAGTACAAAGTACACCAAAACACATTTTATCAAAGAAAGAAAAAGAAAGAAAAAAAAAAAAAAACTCGTCCGTTGATAAAATGTCTCGAATTTCACTTTTAATCCGTTGCCAGTTTTTAAAAATATAAATAAAGAATAAAATGCTCTCGTGAATGAAACATTTTTGTTACAAAAAAAATCGTCTGCCAAAAATAATAATAATAATAATAATAAATAAATAAAATAAAACAAATGAATAAATAAACAAAAAATCGTCTGCACAATCAGTCAATTTTTTTCTGAGCCTGCATTTCCGCCATGTTTGCGGAGTCGGAGTCAGAATCAGAGTCCTCACAGAAGATTAATTCAGAAAAGTACTTTACAAACATTATTTATCAAAACCATTTTCTTACAAAGTTAGTTTGAAGGAAATCCGACTTTAAGTTCAGGATCAACATTCAACTTAAATTCCCCGTAGGCGCTAATGTTAATTTTTTTTTCTGAACGGTTCAATATTGAACGAAAAATGGTTCAAATCAAAAAGCGAAATGTGGGAATGAGCTTCTCCGAGATCTTTCAAACAAAAAAAAGTTTATCCATTCGGATGGTTCACTCAGAAGTTATTAGGTGGGGAAAGGTTGCTTGAACGGTTCAATGTTGAACGAAAAAATGTTCAAATTGAAAATTTAAATACGGTAATGAAGTATTCTTGCTGAGATCCTTCGAACAAAAAAAAAAAAGTTTATTTAAATCGGACTGTTAACTCAAAAGTTATTAGGGGTGACAGCTTGCTTGAGCGGTTCAATGTTGAACGAAAAATTGTTCAAATCGGAAATGTAAATACGGGAATGAAGTATCCTTGATAAGATCTTTCGAACAAAAAAAGTTTGTTCAAATCGAACTGTTCACTCAAAAGTTAGCATCGCGGGACAGGTTGTTTGAACGGTTCAAAGTTGAACCAAAAATTGTTCAAATCGAAAAATCAAATATGGGAATGAGCTGTACTCGCTGAGATCTTTCCAAAAAAAAAGTTTGTCCAAATCGGAATGTTCATTCAAGAGTTATTGGGGGGTGGGGGGGGATAGACATACCGACCGACCGATCGACCGACACACAAATTCCCCATCTCAATACCCTTCTTTTAAATTTTTAATTTTTCGATATTCATTTTACCTTTTTATTTTTTTTTTAACTTGGCGATATTTTTTGGACTTGGCGATATTTTTTTAACTTGGCGATATTTTTTTGACTTGGCGATATTTTTTAGATTCATTAAGCTACTTTTAATACTTTTTTCGTCTTTCTTTTGTTTTTAACGCGAAAGTAAGCTAAAAAGGGGGGAAATAGTGATTTTTCTTTAATGATTACATAATTCTTACATGAGTTTTTAACAATGTTTCTGAATATGAATTTTATTATTTATTAAATAACTTTTTTAACTTACAAAGTAATTTTTTTTAATTTGGTAGATGATGAAAATTTGTTAAAAATTAGCTGAAACATATCGCTTCCTTTCCTCACTAATTTTTATCTTTATTACTCAGAGTGCTAAAATTTTCAGCAGACCGCTTTACTTTAAATGTGCAATTTTTGATCCCCCCTCCCAAAAAAAAAGGGTTGTTATTTTTTTAAAGACTGGCAGGATCAAATTTCATGTCCCGCAGTGTAACAAGAACAATAGCATCACTCCTAAAACTCCTTAAAAAAATTTTATTATCCTAAAATTTCTAAAATTAAGCCACTTTATCTTCAAAAAGGATATTTTATTCAATAAGTTATCATTAAAATGGATACTTCACAATCTTTTTCATTTTAAAACGAATTCGTCAACGAAAAACGGTCATTTTAAAACTCAACATTAATCTTCCGTAACTGTACCTATAAGAAGCATAGCGAAAATTTAAGCATTTTAGCTGTTTCTTATGCGCCTAATCAGCAACCAAATCAGTAACACTAGCTCATTTAAATTTGCTATGTGATTCTATGCCTTGGACATCAATAATTTGTATTTCTACCATTATTTTGAATCTGTTTATTTTCATCTTCGGAATGGGGAATTAATTAACTTAACACATGAATATTTCTATGCGGTTGCATCCAAAATTCATGCGATAAAATGGTATTTGTAAAAGTTTGATTTTATTCTTACAGGATTTTATCATTAGTATATGAAAGTTTTAAAAACAAAACTACTCTAGATGGATATGTAGAATAGAAAGCAGGAATACGAATGGTCTAGGAAAATTTCGAGCAAATGTCAGGAAATAATACAAATTGCACCAACTTCAAGGATATTTTTTAATTTATTCATTGTGCTTTCTTAAAATTTTAGTTAGTATGACTATTGGTTATAGTTATTAAGTATTTCAATAGTTCTCAAAATATTTTTGCTCAAAAGAAATTTTCTTCGCCATTTGCATACACTTTTTCAGTTTTAAAAATATATTAACATCATTTTTAGAATTTATTTTCTGAGAATAATTTTGTCATTACAAAAATTTGAAAAATAAACCTGAGACCAAAATAAATAGTATATAAACACAATTTTTGTGCTCATTCATTTAACTCAATTCTAAAATATTTTTAAGTGTGATTATTTTCAAAAGTTATTAAAATATGAATAAATTTGAAAATCTTTATTTAAAAAAAAGTTATTTTCTACTTCTTCTTCACTTAAGAATTAAAATTAATCAACTAGTTTCATGCATGAAAATATATATGAGTCAAGTAAAAATTAGCAACTTTGCTTGAAAACCAACTGTGCATTTTATTTTTAGTTTGAGAGTAAAAAATCTTTCTTTTGGCATGGTTATTTCTTTATTCTTTCAAGGAAAAGTTATTTTTTCTCTAAGGGATCTAATTCTTTACTTTCCGATATTAACCATTTTACATCTTATTTATAAACATTTTAAAAGTTAGCAGATATGAAATTGTTACTTTAACTTGAAAAGTTAATGTTCGGGATTGTTACGTTTTCTTCAGAAATTACTCGCTTTTGATGCTCGTTTTATACAAAGGCAAGATGCCATATGGAATCGTGTAAGATGCCATTTGGCATATGTACCTTCGATTCAGCTAGTTAGCTCATATGTCATAAACTTCTGTATATAAACTAAATCAGGCCAGTCATTTGGACGATCGGGGCAAGAGTTCCATTTTTTCATGTATTTTGATGGTTATTCCCATAAAATGTATTGAGTACCTCCTAGCCCACCCTTTGTGCCTCTCTCTAATGACAGACTTTTCAATGGGCCAGACCAAGCCATGTTTTAAATGACCCCTAAAACTTCCTAATGATTTTGGAGAAGGTTACTAAAACTCACCTAAAATTTCCCTAAAAAACTGCAACTCCTGCATTTAGACAAATAAAAGAAAGGATTTTTTTTTTTTTTTTGATTTACTGAAATAATTTAGCTTGTATCCATGTTCTGCCTGTCAAACGTTACGTTTAATTGTTCATAAAATTGTTTATCTGAAAATTTAGTTATTATTAAGAACAAGACCGTATCTGTGAAGTTTTACGTTTAATTCTCCCAATCGTTGTTTTCCGATTCAGTCGTCGTTGTCTATTTGAAGCAAACACAATATGTATTAGCTTTACAAATGCATCAATGAAACAGACACTTATTTTCCTATGTCTCACACAAACAAGACACTCAACCACCCTCAAGCGCGAATGGAACACACTTTTTCCGGAACTTATCAGTCGCTCTTCATTGGGAATTATTCCAATCATCTTGCAGAAAACAAAGATAAGTGCTTAACCAATTCTGCTTAACCAAGAATTAACTGTAAGCAGTCAATATTGTTGTCAAGCAAAATAGAAAGGAAACGGAATTTGACGCAGATACCTTAGACGTCACGAATGGTAACAAAGGCTTTCCAATCATTCATTACGGAATCTTCAGAAGTAGAGAATGAGTTGATAGTGAAAATTATAACAAGTATATTTAGACTACTTATGAGAATCCCACGAAGATGCGTCGTCGTACGAACTGCTGTACTGATAATTTTAGTGGGGTCTGTTAGGGTTCTAGCAGAGCCTGATTTCAGAACTTTTGATAGCTCACCATGTGAACACCATGTGTGTCAGTGTGTGTCCTTTTTTTGCAAGGAAAATTTGAAAGAAATTCAATGCATGGGAAGAAATGTTAGAAACAGTAAGGATCACAACCAGGTTGGACTAACTCGTAAAATGTGCTTGAGTCTACATCGATATGCATATGGCAAATGCAGTTTCGGCAGAACGTAATTCACTGTTGAAATTTTGAATTATTTATCATAATGAGCTTTTGTATCAAATGCAGAAGGCGTTTTGTATCAGATGACAGAATGCAAAGATACGGATCTTAGGTGTATGTCAGCAGCTCTCCTGGAGGAATGTAGACCATTTTCCAACCATTTTGCCGGGCCCTGGGAAAAGCTTAGTTTCTCACCTAAGAAGTGCAGGTGCTGTACGGCCTTCAGAATTTATTTTCTTTCATAAATAGCCCGAATTTCGTCTAATGTCTAAAAAATGTGCATAAATCTGAAAAGAAGTGCAGGAGCTCCTGCGAGCTTCCATGTTAATTAAGCCATGCGTACACACAGCTCAAGACAGCTGTTTATTGGCTTTTAACTACATTTAAAATCTGTAAAAAATCCAATTTTCTCGTTTACAATAATATTTCAATTTAGTCTTCCTTCGTGAATTAAAAGAAGAGATTAAATTAAACAAAATATAACTTAAATTTCAAATCCGTTTTCATTGTAGAATTTTTGTGGGAAGCAGAAATCTGGAGAATTTTGTGGAAGAGGGGGGGGGGGCGGATACGCTCTACTTTTGAGATCAGATAATTGGTTGACATGAAATTCAAACATGCAGTTTTACTTTTTCTTTGTTTCCCCGGAGAGCCTTGTGTTTCTTCGAATAAGAATCATTAGCATGTTGACAGAAGACACTAAAAAAAAGTAACAGTAACTAAAGGCGTGGTATTTTAAAAGTAATTTTTCCTCATTCTTTTTATTCAAAGAACTTTTCAAAAATTTCAGGACACAAGACGGATAATTTTCTCGCATCTGTCTTTGTCTGTTAACTTTCAATCTAAATGATAAATATTTACTGTTTCGTAACACCATAAATTAGCATGAAGTTGCTTTAGCATCCGGGTGAATGGGTTGCCATTTAAACGATCGCTTTGAAAACTATGTTTACGGACAACCGGATGCATTTTAAAGGGAGTGTTCTTCCCTATTATACCTTCTTGGAACGTTTCCTTTTTAAATTGCTTATGCTTCGTTTCGGACACATTATATCGCCGAGAAAGTCATGTTGTTGGCAAACGGTAACCATAATTGGCGATTTTATGCCAATTTTGGATTCGGCCATTCTTTGATCTACTTGGGATTGGAATGCGAATAATTTAGATCACTTGACGATGACACAATTTGAAGATAGTAGTGAAGATTTATATCTACAATTTAAATAAAATGATTTCTTTTCCTTTTAACAGATGAGATAAAACATACATGTAAGTGAAAAACGTCAAACAAAATATCAATTCTTTGTTCCCATTTTTATTTATTTATTTTTCTGATAGAGAAAAAATTGACTCGCCCTTTTTGACCAATGACATCGGGCTTTTCGTGTGTGGACAAACTTTCCAATAGAATCAATTTTTCTTTACTATAATTGGGTTGTTGCATTCCATATTATTTTATTTAGTTTATTCATAAATATACATTCATATGTGGTGTATGGGTGGATGGATTACAACAAGAGGTTTGAAATACATGTATAGCAATACGTAATACATTAGTAATGATCGTACAGTCCAAGTGTTTTCTTTTCTTTCTTTATCTTTTTTCGTCATAGAAAATGAATTTTTAGATAAAAATACATACATTCCCAAAAAACACAAGAACTCTAGAGGATTGCCTGAAATTTAATGAAATTCTTTGTTTACGAAACAAAAGACTTGAATCTATTGCTATGGTAGCTAAGTTATACTATAATAAACACTTAAACGAAAAGCCATATTATAAAAACTGCTACATCACGAAGTTACATCATTCCTGAATTACACTCTAGAAATATCAGCGACATCAGGCAGCAAGCCGCCTCCCATGCGATAAATTTTTAGTGTTTTGAAATAGAATGTTACCACAGTTATTTCATTTTAAGAAAAAACATTTAAAGCTAATGTGCAAACGATGATTTCATTCGTAGTTTCAAGTAAACAATAGGGAAACTAATGGTGGCTGAAGAAGGTAAAATAAACAAATCCAGTAGTTTTTGACAAAAATTATGTGTAACGGACGTTGCACACAAGTTTAAAAATTCGTGATAACTAAGCCTTCGTTTTAATCGGGAGTTATATAAGACGGAAAAAGATATTGTTCGCACTTTTTAAACTTTTTGTTTTATTTTATTTTATTTTAATTTGTTTCTAATTTTTATTTCTTTATTAATTCATTTGTTTATTTATTCAGCTCTGATAACACAAGCGATTAAATTGTTAAATAATAATTGATGATTCATAATTATAAATCAACTTGCTATGAGTAAATTTATAAAAAATATCGGAATAAATCCACACAGTAACTTTGAAATTCTAGGCGCAGCTACCTTCAAGTTCTATGGAACTTATTGTATTTAATGGATTTGTTAATCAAGAAAAATTAAAATCAAGTTATTTTAAATTTTCAAATTTTTTTTTCAATGAAGAAAACAAAACTAAAAAATTAATAAATAAATAGATAAAAAATAAGAAATTAATGTGATGATTACAGTAACCCTTAAGAATATGAAAGAAAAAAAAAATTTGTAGCCAACTTTTCCATACCTCCCTCCTTTTCTTTTTAGTCGTCCGTGCCACGACCTCCAAAAGGGCAAGGACGATCTGAAGGAGTGGAAGTCATCTTTATAGACTGATGACATCGATTAATATTCCGAACACACGTTGCCAACGGAAAAAAGAAATCTTCCTGTGTTGAAAAGTTATTTGATTTTATGCAGCGCGTGGTCAGTTCCTTTTCAAGCAATATAGAAATTTGTTTTTTGCTGTCGGAGTTTTCCTTTAGAAGCGGAACTCTTCAAAGAATTCCGGGTGTTGAAATAAAAATACAAATATTTCAGATTTGTAACCGGTAACTTCTTTTATAAATTAAAGTGTTACTAATGTACGTCGTATAGTTCAAAGATTCCCTACTAGTAGAAGCTCCGTTCTATTTGTTCAGCATTTTTCAAAAATATCCCAAGGGCTTGAAAGGCATATTTTTTGGAGAATGTTCCACTGCGATTTTTTAAAAATTAATCCAAGTAATAAATTAGTTGGATTCCAACCACTACTTTTAGTGTTTTGTCTACATTGGAGCTCAACTTACGGCCAGCGGGCCACATACGACCCGAGAAGCTGATCTGTGTGGCTCGTTATTTTGTCTTCTGTTGCAAATCGAAAAGCAGTTTTTGACAATGTCACAAGTTGGGGGCAAAATATTCAGAAATTAGTTTTTGAAAAACATGAATTTAAGAAAAGACGAATCAAGTAATTGTAACAACAAGTATTGGGTTTGGACTTTCTTTCCTTTCCCTTACTTTCCCATGTTATTTAGATTTTATTATTACTTTTTAAAAAATTATTATTATTATTATTATTTTAAAACTTTAAATGTAGTTTGGCCCATGAGAATCATTTTAATATGAGGTACGGTCCTCGAGTAGAAAAAAGTTGGGTACCACTGGTTTAGAATATGGTAAAATTAGTTTTCACCTTGTGATTCTTGGAGCAATTAGTTTCGGTATGTTTACTAATAAGCCTAAGAAAAAATAATAACTTGTTTCATGTAATATTTCGTGACAAGATTTCGTAGTTTCAATGCAAAAAATAAATAATGAAATAATAAGATCTTATGGATTAAAAAAACATCCGACAAAATTTTAAGTGCTTTCATTTATAGTCCATTCACTTCCTTTATTTAGCTCCATAAACCATAAGTATCCACAAGTCTGCGATTCTTGTTAACTGCATTACCATGTTTCCAAAGTATCTTTTTTAGCCTACTTTCCCGTTAAAAATAAAAGAAAGACGAAAAAAGTATTAAAAGTAGCTTAATGCATCGAAAAAATATCGCCAAGTCCAAAAAAAATTGCCAAGTTAAAAAAAATATCGCCAAGTCCAAAAAATATCGCCAAGTTAAAAAAATAAAGAGGTAAAATGAATATCGAAAAATTAAAAATTTGAAAGTAGGGTATTGAGATGGGGAATTTGTGTGTCGGTCGGTCTGTCGGTCGGTCGGTCGGTCTGTCTGTCCCCCCCCTAATAACTTTTGAATGAACATTCCGATTTGGACAAACTTTTTTTTGTTGGAAAGATCTCGGCGAGTACAGCTCATTCCCATATTTGATTTTTTGATTTGAACAATTTTTGGTTCAACTTTGAGCCGTTCAAATAACCGGTCCCGCGATACTAACTTTTTAATGAACAGTCCGATTTGAACAAACTTTTTTTTGTTGGAAAGAACTTTTCAAGGATACTTCATTCCCGTATTTACATTTCCGATTTGAACAATTTTTCATTCAACATTGAACCGCTCAAGCAAGCTGTCACCCCTAATAACTTTTGAGTAAACAGTCCGAAAAAAAATGACTGACTGTGCAGACGATTTTTTGTTTATTTATTCATTTGTTTTATTGAATTTATTATTATTATTATTATTATTTTTGGCAGACGATTTTTTTTGTAACAAAAATGTTTCATTCACTAGGGCATTTTATTCTTTATTTATATTTAACAACTGGCAACGGATTAAAAGTGAAATTCGAGACATTTTATCAACGGACGAGTTTTTTTTTTTTCTTTTTTTTTTCTTTCTTTGATAAAATGTGTTTTGATGTACTTTGTACTTTTAATTTTTTTTTGAAAACAATTGAGGAATTTTTCTACGGAAGAACTGTAACAGTTACATTCTTTAAAAGGTGCGACAAAACTTTATTTATTCATTTATT
The DNA here is from genome assembly GCA_038373865.1 of Uloborus plumipes. Lineage (NCBI taxonomy): Eukaryota > Metazoa > Arthropoda > Arachnida > Araneae > Uloboridae > Uloborus > Uloborus plumipes. The sequence goes on along the minus strand of JAXGGA010009224.1, from coordinate 7,505 downwards.
TACTTTTTATGTGTCTATTTCATCTGATGAGAGAGGTATATTTTGCTTTTAAAGGTATGTTTGACATAATTTTTAGTCTTAGATAATCAAGAGAATAATGATCAGATGCTAGAATGTCGATGTACGGGAAAGTAGGCTCGTTTAGTTCTTCACAGAACTTCTTGTTATAAATTTAAAAATGCCTCAAAGCATGAAAAATGCGTATCGTTTTCGGTGCATTTGGCATCGATTTCCAAGCACATTTTCCTATTTCCAATGATGCCCATCTATGAAGAACCAAGTTTAATTACTCAGGAAAAAATGAGACACAAGGGTATAGTGCTGTAGTCTATGGTAAGTTGACTTCCGACATTGGCAATATTTACCATTTTCCTGGTAATAGGGAAATTTGGAGCTGAATTGAGTTAGATTGCAAAAGGTTGAGTTGGACTGACTACTTTCGTAGTCGATTTGCAAAAGTATTCCAAATCCCACGTGCGCGGCAATTATTCTTTCCTATCACAAGAAAAAGAAGTAAAAACTGTCAATGACGAAGGTCAACTTACCAGAGGAGCGCCCCCAAAGCAGAATCAGAGGTGTAGCAAGGGGTGGGCGAATCGGGCGACCGCCCAGGGCCTCGCGCTTCCCGGGGCCTCGCATCTCTACTTTGCCCCAAATTTTTCTCCATTCGAAATTTTGTTCCAAGAAAATTTTTTACAAGGTATTCCCGAATCATACAGTTGAAAACACTATTTTTTCTCGTCAAAAATTAAAACAAACGAAGAGCTCTCGATTCGAACTTCTGTCCGATCCAAGTTTTTCCGAACTTTCGGGGTGCTATCTTGTTTACTGTCACAGTTTTGTCTGAATCTTTATCTGCATTCAATTAAATAACATCTGGAGCCCCCCCCCCCCCCAACGTGGTCAGGGGAACAAAATTTCACTATTATTTATTTATTTATTTATTTTTTTTTTTTTTTTGAAGGCAATGCCATAGATGCATAGGACCCCCTAAAACAGACGATAATCGAAAACACGGATACATTGGTTTTAGAAATTACCAACTGTAGCTAAAAAAAGCATTTTTTTACACTCGGGGCCCGAGAGGTGTGGTCTACAAAGCCTGATTACTGACCAGTCCCCAGCTTTTTAGGGGCCCACAAATAGTTAAAATTGATTTCGCCAATGGCTGAAATTGTGAGGTTGAATAGATGGAAACCCAGTAGTAAAAGCGTTGAGTCGAGAGTTGACCCTTTCCCTCATTTTGCTGGACACTTACTCTTTTAAACATGAAGTTTTCCGAAATCAACACGAAAAGCATGGCCAGATGATCATTCATAGTGGTTTTCATTTATTTCATCTTAGTAAAATTCCCACATGTTTGGGGTGAGAGGAGGGAGAAATGTCAGAAATTTTAATGTTTGACACATGAATGTTTCCAATATTATGACGAAAATCGTCAAAAAGAATGCTTCGTTTATGTTACCCATAGTCAGAATTACCGTCTGGAAGAGTGTTTTGGTCAAAAGAGCCCTTAGGATTGCCAATAATGTTGAATGCAAGGCCTCTGGGGAATGTTTGTCCCCTCTCTGCGCCAGACTTTATCATCATGCTTGTTGCGTTATTAAAATAAAAATTTCAGAAGTATCAGGGTTTGTACGCTCCGCCAAAACTAGTTCACTTAAGTTTTTTTTTTATTGAAGAGCCCTTCAAACTCAGGCATTTTGGAACTAAATCCTTCAAAACTCTTTCTTTTTTTTTTAAATTTAAGATTATATTTTCGTCTTCTGTGGTAGTTGCTCTTGATAAATCAATTTTCTAACTTTTCCAATAAAAGAAATATTATTCTTGACTTTCCACATTGTAAGTAAAGCAGTGATGTACCACCAAAAACTTTGTACTGAAATTCAGGAAGCAGACCTACATTGTCTCAGCAGAAATACCACCATTGAATGAAAATAGAGGTTCTTTAGAATCAATTATAGAGCCTTTGTTTTGATTATATTTAGCTTAAAATTCCTAGTTCACAAAAGTAGCTGATTAGAGCTAGCATTTGAAAGCTACAAGCAAATTAAAGTATTTGGCTTCCTTCTTAAACTACTTTCTAGTCAAAAAATCTATATTTGAACATCTGTTGGAAGAAAATTTTCTTTATCTTTTTAATGTCCTCATCTTTCCAAATAACAAGTCTGATGGCTCATTTGTTTGGACCCAGAAATTCTAAGTTTGCTTCTCAAGACGTTTTACTCCAACACATGCCCAGTAGGGTGTATCACGAAAATTTTTCTTGGAAATCCAAAATTTTAAGTTGATAAAAAGTTGTCACTATATTCTCATAGTTACCAAAAAAAAATTCATTTTGAAATTAGAAATTATTTAGGTAGTCCCTACCTTGACGTTTCAAGTTTTTTTTAGAAAAAACGACGATTTTTTTACAAAAATGTAGAAATTATGTGTAAAGCAAAAATTATTATCTGAGTGCGAAAATGGACTACTTAAGAAGTAATCTATCAATAAAAAATGCATTGAAGCTAAAATTTATCTTTTAAGTTTCCAGAAATAGTCATGAAAAACCTCACATTTTTGCTAGTCAGTCATATTTTTAGAATATTTACCCATAGGGTGTATTACGGATTTTTTTTTTTTTGAAAATTCAAAATTTCAAGTTGATAAAAAGTTGTCACTATCTTCATTGTTACTAAAAGAAATATTTGAAATTGAAAAATATTTAGGTCTACCGGGATTACCTTGAAATTTCAAGTTTTTTAATAAAAACGATTATTCTTTATAAAAATGTAAAAATGTGTAAAGCAAAATAATTATTTTAGTGGAAAAATGGACCAATCTCTCTATTTCATAGCGCTGTACTGCAATGTTTGTTCTATTAATACAATAACAAAAATTATTCAGCAGGATGAGTTAATATTCTAAAAATATGACTGACAAGCAAAAATGTGATGTTTTTCATTACTATTCCTGAAACCTAAAAGTTAAATTTTAGCTCCAATGCATTTTTTATTGATAGATTACTCCTTAAGTAGTCCATTTTTGCACTTCAATAATTATTTTTGCATTGCACATAATTTATACTTTTAAAAATATCATCGTTTTTACTAAAAAACTTGAAACTTCAAGGTACTCCCGGCAGATCAACATTTTTCAATTTCAAAATAATTTTTTGTTAACAATGTGAATATAGTGACAATATTTTATCAACTTGAAATTTTGAATTTCCAAAAAAAAAAAAAAAAAATCGTGATACACCCTAATGCACAGCCGATCCTTTACAGCGTAATATGAATAAAATTCAGGATGAATAAGTATTATTTGCAGTTTTATAAGATATAAATTTATTTCATAGCTCATCAAAATATTGTGTCAAAAAATTAAATATATCAAGCATTTTAAAGTAGTTCAATCTACCCAAAATGTATGTAGATATTTCATATTGTATGTTTCTATCACAAATATTTTAAAAAATGTATAATATTTTAATTTTTATGATTGACAACAAGTACGAGAAAGTTTTCTTTTTTTATTATTATTGTTTTTTACACAGAATAGTTGAATAGCTTGAACTGGAATCAATCTCTCGGGGCCTCGCAAAATTTATTCGCCCAGTCTTAATTTTGTTCTTGCTACGCCACTGAGCAGAATACTGCTAAATTTGGAACGTACGTCGCAGAACAGATATCTGAACTGCAGAACAATTCTGTTCAAATGTGAGAGAAAATTCTGAAAATTTTCTGCAGAAAGGCAGTTTTCTAACTAAAGATTTTGCGACATTTGCAGTAACTTTAAATTTACTTCAAGCCTTCAAGCTGGACAAAATCTGCAGAATTTACACAAGATTACATATTTAGTAAAAAATATTTGCAGAAAATTATGTTTGACTACACCTGTTTTATGCCCCTTAAGTCCTGCCTCCGAGAGTTGGTTTCATTATTGGGTATGTGCTGTTATTCTGAGTGAAAACATTGCTTCTAATGCGGTGTCAAAGCATTCAGAGCTCTTTGATGTTTGGACTAGCAGACATAGAGTGAAGTCTTTTATATTTTCTGTCAAGAATGTGTGGCTGGGATTTTAATTTCAGGCTTTTTCCTGCAGTAAGACTGAGTACTGAACAAATACTTCTTTCATAGTCCTGTATGAAACCATTTTGATTTCAGGATCATGGTTTTTGAAAATGGTCATGCTTCTACGTGTACTTGTACAGTGCTTAAAGTACTTGCAGAACAATTTTGGTCAAATGATTTTATGTTGCAGAACATCACAAAGTATTCTGCTTTGGGGAGGAGCGCTATACCTCGATGAAGTCAATGGCACTCCTACAATAAAAAATGACTGTTGTTTTTAGTTTAATACAACTACTATACTACAACTCGTAATTTTATAGTAATAAACTAAAAATTGCTACTTTTTTAGTAATAAACTGTAAAATTGCACATTTCACAGTAATAAACTGCAAAACTGCTAATTTAACAGTTTATTACCGTGCATTTTACAGTTTTAAACTGGAACCTCTGCTGCCAGTATTATACTGTTGTTTTTACAGTGAAATACAGCTAAATTTTAACTGTAAAATAAACTGTGAAATTGCTAACTTTACAGTAGGAGACTGTAAAATTGCTAGTTTTATAGTTTATTACTGTGCATTTTACCGTTTTAAATTGGAACCTCGGCTGCCAGTATTAAATTGTAAAAACAGCAGTTTATTTTTGCAGTGTAATTAGGACTGTGGAGTCGGAGAGAAAATGACAAGCTCAGATTCCTGGAATTTAAAAACATCTGACTCCGCCTATTTTAACACAAAATCAGTTGAACTTCAACTCCACGACTCTGATTCCTACTCCTACTTCACAACCCTGGCTCTTAATAAGAGTGTCATCTTTTAATTTCACCTTCTATATCGGCAGTCTAGATTATGTCAAGAGTGCAGAATGCAGATCTATTCCTTTTTTTCTCATTCATCCCGTCGTGTGGGCCCCCAAATCCCATTTGCTAACTGGCACATAAAAAAAAGTACGACAGAAGTCACGTGTCGCGGATGCAGTCTTTTCATTGTCACACCTGAAGTTGACACCTTGCACGTGGTTCTCGCTCAAGAAGGAGTATCAGTTGCACGTGCGTTCATCGGGAGACATTCCACCGTGCCGATCTCGCGATGTTGGCAAATTGCATATTTGCTTTAAGTCGTTTGAAACGTTCGGTATACATGATCCAAAATTTTAATGCGTTTCTGTTCAGGAATCGGCTCACAAGGCTATCCAGTTTAAAGCGACACCTGTTTTGTAATATTCCTTAGCAGGGTTTCAGTTTTCATTTAGAATATACTATTGAGATTTAGTGGAAAATGTCCTTTCATCCTTGCAATTTTTAGCTTCATCAATTATCATGTTTCACCCACAAGTATCAACAAAAACAGCTAGCCAGTCAGTTAGAATGAAGGAGGATGCATATTGGGAGTGTGCATAAATTGTTTTTTAATTTTTCAAATTAGATAAATAGCAACTTCCCAATTCTTCTAAAACATTTTAACACGCTCTAAAAGCTTTTATTATCAGTAAAATAAAATTAATGAAACATTTTAAAGCGGTATTATAAAATTGAAATCTTGAAGTGTTATTTATGTTTCCTTTTATTTAGGTTTTATCACTAATGATTGAATCGTTGATAAATGTGGCATTCTTTGTACCACATTTTAAAAGCCTACTTTTGTATGAAAGGTTTTAACCAAAAGATGAAAATCTAAATAAGAAAGCACTGAAGGCTAAAAAATGTTGCTATGAACAAAAACAAATAAATACATAGAATTAGTTTATGTATTAAAATTTAATTTAGAGAAACTAAAAATAGAACTCTGACGATTGTGCTGTCAATCTATCTGTCTGTCGCCTCTTCCGAATATCCTCTGATGGAATGACCAGTAGCCCTGATTTTTAAGCAGTTGATAAAATCTAATCATGTTTTTTTACAGGAAAATTTGAGTCTTATGTAAATCCTGATTCATCAATATCGTGGCCTCAGAGCAACTGCAAGACATCTATGACTATAAACACTATTGTCGTTCTGAGGCGACGGTATACATTTACCATGATTTGATACGTGTCGATGTTACCATAAAAAGCTGAAATTGGAGAATGTCGACTTTCACTGGTGATTCACTGGAAATATTTTTCATTCCACCAGTGTCTTTGGCAATTGAATGTGGATATTCACCGGCTAATATTGACATTTTCCAGGGTCGAACTTTCAAAGTGACATATAGATGTATGTATGCAATACTTCACTGTAAAAAATGAATGTTGTTTTTACAGTATAATGCAGCTAATTTCTTTTGGTAATAAACTATAAAAATTGCTAATTTTACAGTTTATTACCGTGCATTTTACAACTTTAAACTGGAACCTCTGCTGCCAGTATTATACTATTGTCTTTACAATATAATACAGCAAATTTTGTGGCAATAAACTCAAATTGTGGTAATAAACGGTAAAATTGCTGCTTTACTGTAATAAACTGTAAAATTGCTAGTTTTGCAGTTTATTACTGTGAATTTTAGTTTTAAACTGGAACCTTTGCTGGCAGTATTATACTGTAAAAACAACGGTTCATTTTTTGCAGTGTTCTACTTTAACTTACTAAATTTGTTGTTAAAATTTCTATTTTTCCTTAGATACCTTCTGCCTTACTACACGGCAATGCTTCAATAGCAGCTTCCCAAGAGAATGCCACTTCTGGTCCAAAGAATCGGTCTCGGCTCTATTCGTCGTGGTCGCCGTGGTCGAAGTGCAGCCGAAGGTGCAACCAGGTGAGGACGAGGCACTGCAAAATCACCTCTGAGTGTGGGACAAGCATTCTGAGAGAAGAGAAGGCGTGTTTCAGAGACAGATGCAAAAGGCGGCAGGTGAGAATTTGTGAAATTCATTATGTTTTGCGGCCCAGTTTGATGTTTTTAACGAGTTTCAAACAGGTTACAACAAAAGTAGTTTATTTATTAGCGAGCAATTAGAAAGTAGAACACTTTCCATCAACTTAGAAATTTCAAGCTTTCTTGGCATATCTCCCAAAGGTCCTTTTTCCTCTAAGTAATTATTGGTTCTAACAAAAGAAGAGATAAGTCTCTAAAAGTCGAAAATTTTCGCAATTTCATTTCAGCTCACCTAGTTTCCAACGATTACTATAGCATACATATTGCATTTGTTTTATTTTTGATTTATTTATTTATTTTATTGGTTTTATGGTTGATTAGTATATTTCGACTAGTAAGCAAGCATAAATGAACGCACTGCAGAGCATAAATAGTTGGTAACTTGAAGAAAAAATTCGAAACTTTTTCTAAGATGAATTGTCAACTATAATTTCCTTCTTTTGCTGTTTCCAAAAAAAAAATTCTACCTGAAACTTTTTCATGTGTGTTCACTGGTTAGACGTGTTCGTTTACAGGATTGCCCATTACTTTTGTTTAAAACTCCCAAAATACCCAAAGCAAAAACGAAAGTTGTCCCAGCTTTTTTTTTCCACGA
>JAXGGA010009223.1:0-52468 GCA_038373865.1 Uloborus plumipes | reverse complement strand
TCAATGGTATTAATTTTCAGCATGATCCAGTTTTGTAAAAGCACTATTATTGATCATATCTACGTTTAATTATTAATTATAAACTGTACTTTAAATTTTCTTACGTAAAAGTTTTAGCAGGATTATTTAACACATATTCTCTTCAATTTTCAAGATTAAAGAAATTTCCTTAAAAGTGCATTATTTTTTTGCCGAAGAAATAATTAATTCGCATCTTGATAAGAGGTTTAAAAAGTTCCTTTTAATATTTCGTCTTATGTATATGGATAATTACTTGTAACCTTCGAACTTAATGCAATTTATAAAATTAGTTATGGAAAAAATAATTTTCAAGCTGAAAAAAATCCGACGGCCTTTTATAAAGATCTTACATTACTTCAAGTTTTATTTATTAATTAGTATTCGCACATTTGTAAATTCAACATTTATTATTTTGAAATTCTAGTGGAACATAAAAGTAAAATTTATTTTACCTGGAAAAGTATAAGAAACTTCTAACATTTAATTACCTCGAGCGATATCGTTAAAATCGGATTACTTTGACATTTATCCCGCAACGGAAAATTCCGATGACTTATTTATAAGATGTTTGGAAAAGGGCTTAGGAGAAAGTTGCCTTTCGATTTTAGATTCTTTTGCCCAAATGACATCTATAATCAATACGTTATCGTTTTTGCAGCTCATTAAGTATTCTCAATACTTCGGAGGAAGTTCTTTTAAAATCTTATGATTTTCGAATAAATGTATGTAATTTTTAACTAGTAAAGAAATACCGTATATGGTGTATAATAGCATGCATAGTTTACAAACTAGCTGTCGTGGCCGTCACGAAACTTTCTTCTATATCTATCTTATGAATTCCGGTTACAAAATAAAATACGTACTCGCCCAAGTAATTGGAGACAGCTACAATTTCCCAATTATCGTAATAGCCCTGCAAATGCAGAATCAATGAGCGAAATTGGAAATCATTGCAAAAGCCTTGTTTAGATTAATTGCAAACATTTTATTTGTTAGTAAAAAGAAATTGGCAACAGTTAAAAATTTCAAATCATTGAAAGTTTTCAGCTGTTTTGATAATTAAATAGCGTGAAAGCGATTTTTTAATGAATTAATTTTTCGCATTGTTGACTAAGCGCAAAAATCACCCCACCCTCCCCCTGGGGCGATTGGCGCCAAAATTTAATCGATGCTTGCTTCCATATTGGGTTAGTGTTATTCCAAATTTCATTCAAATCGCAGCAATATTTCCCGAGATACAGTAGGTGCAATGACAAAATAAGCACTTTTGATTGCTCCACCCCCATTTGAGATATTGACACACAAATTGAATCAGCACCTGTACTCAATAGGGTCTACCTATGGACCAATTTTCGTTTGATTTCGCCGGTTACTTCCTGAGATATAGCAGTCACCCTCGTGCAGAACACGTGCGATTGCTCCACCCCCCTTCGAGATATTGACAAACAAATTGAATCAGCGATTGTACTCAATAGGGTCTACCTATGGACCAATTTTCGTTTGATTCCGCCTGTTACTTCCTGAGATATAGCAATCACCCCCGCGCAGAACACGTGCGATTTCTCCACCCCCCTTCAAGATACTGACACACAAATTGAATCAGCACCTGTACTCTATAGGGTCTATCTATGGACCAATTTTCGTTTGATTCCGCTTGTTACTTCCTGAGATATAGCAATCACCCCCGCGCAGAACACGTGCGATTGCTCCACCCCCCTTCGAGATATTGACACGCAAATTAAATCAGCACCTGTACTCGGTAGGGTCTACCTATGGACCAATTTTCGTTTGATTCCGCCGGTTACTTCCTGAGATATAGCAATCACCCACGCGCAGAACACGTGCGATTGCTCCACCCCCCTTCGAGATATTGACACGCAAATTGAATCAGCACCTGTACTCGGTAGGGTCTATCTATGGACCAATTTTCGTTTTATTCCGCCGGTTACTTCCTGAGATATAGCAATCACCCACGCGCAGAACACGTGCGATTGCTCCACCCCCCTTGGAGGAATTCGCTAAACAAAGTCAGGTGCACCAGTTCACATGGTGGTGCATATGTGAAAAAATTTTTGTTCGATTTCATGCAGTAGTTTTTGCTCTAGCGCGGCCACAAAAACTGGTCACACACATACAGACTCACACACAGACACACACACACACACACACACACACACACACACAGACATTTTCCAAAAATGGTCGAAATGGACTCAGCGCACCTCAAAACGTGCAAATCCGTCAAAATTCGACATTCGAAAATTTTTACGAAACCAATACTTTCTTCTATATAATAGATATAGAAGAAAGTAAAAAAGAGATTTATGCGAAGTTCATTTAATATTTACTAGCACTCAAACTCTCGTGTTATTTTGTTACATAAGTAGGGGAATGTGAAGCAAAGTGAAATAATAAAATATATTTAGTTTGCAGCGTCACCTATTTAGCAATATTTCATAGGGTTGTTTCGGGTAAGTGGGCCACTGGGGTAAGTGAACCACCCCCTTAAAACTAAAATACGCATATAGTTTTATACTTTTTTATACTGATCTTGTTATATTTTATCAGAGTGATTGGTTTTGCATATATTTATCTTTCATGGAATATTTCATAGATCTTCTTACTTATGTCAATAAAATTTCATTTTCAAAATAAAAAAAAAATTTGCGAGTTCAAGCAACATTTTTCAAGAAAGTGTTTCAAGGTTAGTTTTTTTTTTTTTTTTTCTATGTTCATTAAGTTTTCTTGTAGAGTTTAACATGAAGTGCACATTGCAATAGGAATGTTTTACGCAAAGCATTATTAATATGTGCTTAAGGGGAGGGTACTTACCCCGTAGTTTTTCCCTATTAGCGTAAGTGGGTTCCCTCGCAATAATGACAATTTCAAAATGAAATGCAGTTCTGATGAAGCAATTTCTAAGATGAAATGAAAGATAATGATGCAGACCTGGAAGGAATTGATATACGATACGATTACCACGAATATCACATATGTTGTAATATTCGTGGTTTTTCAAAAATATTTCGTACTATTATAAAATGATAAAAGTCTTGTAATCATCATTTTAAGTATTAATTGAGATCTACTGATGTCCAATGAGATACTAATTTAGTTCATATTGAGCATGTTTTTATTTTAAATGATTAATGTAATTTGTCGAGTGTACGTGGGGCAATGTGGACAGAGCAGAGTGAAATAGTTCATTTCGGTTAATTATATATTCATTTGTTAAATCACATACGTTTTTCTTCACTTACATTCTTTTATTTATTAATTCAATTATCTTTTCATTCATTCACTAATTTTCTTTTTCATTTCCTTATTTTCTTATTCATTCTCTACTTTATACATTCTATTTTTTCTCGTCCACCTACAAATTCATTTATTCATTTATTGCGTTAATCTTTTATTTCTTCATTAATTACGCATTCTTCGTTTATTTATTCATTCATTTGATGAAATGTACTGTTTATCATCAAATAGAAAATATTTCACAATAAAAATATTTTATATTTATTTTAATTATCTTTGAGTTGGTAAGAAATTCATATGAAAGAAGACAAAATATGTTGTATAATTTATAAGACTTGATACCTAGATACATAAGGAAAATGACATTATCTACTTCTAAAATAGGCAACGAAACAGAAAAGAGAAATTAGACTCAAATCATATAATGGTGTGAGATACAACAGCGCAAGTACTTTAGGATGAAAAAGTAAACTTTTGAGGTCAATTTTGTAGTGCAAAATTTTTGCTCAAAAACTAAAAGGTGCATTACAAAAGGTTTCTGATAAATAGTTTTACTTCCTAATAGTACAAAGGTGCGCAGAATCATATGCATGGAGTGTACCCGTATGTAAATCACTAATCCTTTTTTTTTTTTTTTTTGCCAGTTTTTTTTTTTTTTTTTTTTTCAATTTTGTTTAAAATTGTTTTATGATTTGAAATTGTTTATTTATTCTTTAAGCGAATACTGAAAAATATTTTATTCTTCTTAAAATTGCTTAATTTATTATTTTTATATTTCTCTGAGAATAATATTTTAAATATTTTATGCAAGACACGTTTTACCCGTTTCAATAATTCACTATTGTAATGACCAATCGGTTGCTTAGCTGCGGTCTAGACAGGGAGAGATGCAAACCGCGGCCTATTTCTTGACTGGTTTTTTATTTTTTTTTTCCAGCTTTATTTTAAAACTTATAACTTTTTGTATTTTTTAAGATTTATTATATAAAATTATTTATTTATTCAATTCATTTTTAAGTGAATACTAAAATGTACCTGCACAGGTGCTGCGAAATTCTATACATAAGCTTTGTACTGCAAAACTTTATACTTTTACATAATTAGATGGCCTACTATTTAGTAATCTTACAGAAGCGTTGAATTAGATGCTAAGCCCTATTTTTCCTCAACAATTCACTGGGAAAATTTGTCAGTCCATTTAAGAATGCTCAGCGGCCCAATTTAAGGCTTCATACACCGTTCATCTAGGCCGTATCTATTTGGTTCGTAATATTCCAAAATTTGCCTTTTTTGATATTGCTGAGATATTTCTGCCACAGCAGGATGCAAAAAAGTGTCGAACTGCCCATTTTCTGTAATGCTGTCTTATTTCTAGCACGTGCCTTGTAATTAGTTTTCTGCCCGAAAGTTAATGACCAGCTTTTTTCGAAGTGGGAAGGGTAATTAATTGCTCAATTTATTCATAGGAACAAAAGTTTAAGAGAAAATTCACATCTACTCACAAACTAGTTTATTTATTCTCCTAATTCGCTTTTGATAAATGCCTTACATTACAGAATATGTCACGTAAATGAGTCAAAAGGAAAAAGAAAGAAAAAGATTGAAATTTGGACACAGTTTTCCTTATGTATGTATAATTATTATATGTGTGCAGAGGGGTAGGGGGGAAATGCAGGAGAAAGTTTACAAGTTACAAAAATAACACAATAAGCACATCAAGCTATTTCAATCAAAACTATGTTTATGAGTCACTTTTTTGCTTTTGAGCAATTCCATTTCGAAAAAAAAGCATTGATTGCTGCAAGAAACAGCCCGCAGGGGCTCCAAATATGATAGGTCCTTATTTCGTTGCATGAAGTTTTGAAAAATATGGGCTCTACTTCAATGAAATGCAGTTAAATTTCGAAGATTTTCAGAAACTATTTTTACTTAATTGATAGTATTTTGACTCCGTAACGGACTTATCTTAAGAGATACGTCCGTTACGCAGAAAACGCTATTATTTCAGTATTTTTCTAAAAATCCTCAAAAGGTAACTGCATTATGTGGCAGTAAAGACCATGTTCTTCATTAAGTTCGTAAAATAAAGCAAAAAATTAACATATTTATAGTCTTTGTAAGCTGTTTTGTGAAAGACTGATTCGTCTGTTACAGTGAAATAGATCTTTTTCATATGTACAAAAACAAAGTTTTTAATACGCTTTTATTAGTTTCACATGTGGGTTTGTTTGTATGTATGTATGTTTGTAACTCTGAATAAAAGATAAAATACAAGTTCTTTACAAATATAAAAGGGCCATTCCATGAAAAGTGAAACCAATTGGTCAAAAATTCATATTGAAGTTATGTTGCTATGTTATACATCATTTTAAAGCTTAAGATGTATATTTTAAGAATCCTGCATTGGTTTTTTGGTGAGAGTTAGAATAATACTTGTTTTCTTAGTTGGAAGTACAATATTTACGAACTTGTAAAAATCAGAAAAAAGAACACATTTTCAAATGCATATTTCTCATCGAAAAATAAAAACAAAAATAACTACTTGTAGCACAATTTTAACTACTAAGACGGTACTATAATAATATGCATTCGTTAATTTCTTTTAAATTGATCTAAATGGTGTAATTGAAGTTTGAAAAAAAGAAGTTTGATGTTACGTCTGTAACAAAAAAGAAGCAAAAGTTGTCATTACGTCCTAAAAAATCAAAATTAAAAAAAACCCTTAATGGTCCTTTTGGCAAATTCTTAGAGTAATTGCCCACCATAGTTAAAAATATTGCAAGTGATTTAGTTTTTAAATTAATGTTGTTACAGACGTAACATTTCGGACATAACAAATGGCTCTATGTTACGTCCGTAGCAAAAGTAAATTTCCAATTAAATAGGTAAAAAGCACAGGATGAGCAATACATGTATATAGCATAATATGGTACGAGTACTAAAGTTTCTGGTATTCTGATTTTGAAATTTTTAATTATGTCGGCATGTAATTGAAATTTATTTCTTAAGATTAATAAAATACACATATGGTATAACTGATTATAATTTATACCTCAACTGGCATTTTTTTGCTACGTCACATGGAAAGGGAGCTGTGAATGGAGTTGGGGGTATGGTCAAGCACCAGGTTTGGCAGAGAGTAAGATCTAGAACAGCATTTGTCAACGACGCTCTTTCCTTTTTTCAGTGTGCAATCTCCATTGCAGAAAAAGTTAAAATTATTTATATGCCCCAGGAAAATGTTTTAAAGATGACGCCAAAATTGGAAGAACGGTGGGCTAACATCGCGAATTTGCCAAAAGCCCGCGAAATGCATTGTTTTCGAACAGAATACGAAAATGCCGTTCGAATTTCGAGAACGTCAGACGAAAAAGGACACATTTTTTCATTCAAAAAAAAAAAATATCAAAATTGACCAACTGTCACCAAGAAGGTTAAATTTTAGTTTGGTACTAGTATTCTGCTATATCATCCAACATTTTCAAATTTTTAAGTTCTCCTAAGACCAATCACTGGTTCCAGGGAGGAATTTACTTTTCCCGATTTTTTTATGTAGCAGCCCCATTATGCATTAATTTTAAGAATACAAATAAATAAATTTGTGTGAAGGCTCTTCTAAACTTTTCTTGTGTCAATCTTTCTTGGAAATAATTGTCTTAAGATGCATTAATTTATTGTTACATATTGACATATCGGCATATGCTCTCAACTCCCCCAGACTTACCCAAATTTTCTAAAACTGTTACAGTATAACTTAAAATATTCAAATAATGTGTTAATTAATGCTACTGTATTGTTTTAGCACAAAAATCTTTGTTTATTCCTGCTTTAAAATACTGTTTTCTACTTTCAAATCAGAGATGTTACGTCTGTAACACCACTTTGTTTCGTCCGTAACAAGTTTATGAATTTTTTTCACAAATTCGGCAGTCAAAATCCACACAATCTTTATAGTTTTAGAAAGCTTGAAGTCTCTAGAACACGTATTTAAAAAAAAAAGTTCAAAATTTCCGTATAATTCAGAGGAATATTGTAAGTTGTATGACATAGTCGAGTTTTTGCTGTTTTGTGAATTACGTCTGTAACATGCAGTTTTTAATTTTTGTATTTTTTTGTAATTAAGCAATCTGCACGCAAATTTAATGTAGCATAAACATCATCAAGTTACACTACAGGAAAAAAAAATGAAGACTTTCATCCGCCCAAACCAGAATTATTTGTGTTCAAAGTCTGCGATTGTTACGTCTGTAACGATGGAATTGCCCAAAAGTAATAAATTCAATACTATTATTGATGCTTAAGGCTAAACTATATCTCATGGTGATGTGTTTCAGTTGTTTGTATGTAACTCTGAATAGAAGATAAAATTCACGTTCTTTGCAAATATAAAAGCAATGTATTTAATACTGTAATTAATGCTAAAGGCTAAACTATATTACATGTTGATGTATTATAAGAGGATCCAAAAGCGTATTTTTTAGTTTTTAAACTAATTTAAAGATTATTATATCACAATCTCTCATTACAAATTAAATGTAATTGTTTCAGTATCGCAGAAGCCCTTTTCTTATAAGCAGCTAAAATCTTAGTATCCTCTATTTAGGAGCTCAATTCAAAGTCTTATTTATATAGATTCATTCTAAGCACGACAGCGACCTCATTATTTACTTCTTATACCTTATTGAGAAAACAACTTAAGCCCAAATTCTGAAGGAGTAACTCTGTTAATGAGGCATTCGAAGAAGGTGAGATAGTAATCGAAACTTGATTAAGAGAAGTAAGGAAATAAGAGGGATATGATGAATGTATTCAAGAATACTTAGGTGTCAAGCTGTTGTTGAGAATATCTTTGAGGCTACGCTAATTTGAGCAAATTAAGTGTAACTATACCTGTGTTGAATGTCAGAAAATTTTATAACTGAACCCTTTCTTTCAATCTTTGCTAACATTTCTTTCAGTTAGCAGAGAATGGCAACGAACGATTAGTGATGAGTAAATTTAATTCACAATGGGGGTGTTTCTTCAATTTTAAAGTTTTTTTTTTTTTTTTTTTGAAAGAGCATGCTTCATGCTCTTCAAGGATTTTGCCATTTTTTAAATAATGTGACAAAATTATATATTTTTTAGAAATTGTTTTGATCGGTGCGCAGATTCAATTTCATTTTTTGCGCTTCTGCACATGACGTCACAGTTGTCAACCTTGCGACATTTTGAAGTTTTTCTGTCACCAAGTCTTTTTTCACAGTTCTAGTGTTAACGACTTTCTAATGTTTTCTGGATTTTTTTATTAAAATTAAAAAGTTAAAAATTTATTTCATAACATTGGCTGGAGAATGCAACAATAAGCCTCTTTGTTCAAGTTGAAGTAGCACAAAGTTAAAGCAGCATGGCCTAAAGCTTTCCTGAATTTTCTCTTAAAACTTTTTTTCTGAAATACAAAGCGGAAAGGTTTTTAACAGTTTGATTTTTTTTTTTTTTTTGCTGCCGCTTAGTTGATGTAATTTGCTCGAATCGGCCGCAAATGAGAGGATATTTTTGAGCCACTCTAATACTCATAGGAGATTTAGGCTGTGAATTATGGTGTGCAACAATGCTGGAGGTTTGCATGGTGGGTTATTCCCCTGATACAAACAACATGTCCGGCGTCGTTCTTTGGAAAAATTTTAAATTTTAATTTAAAAATGCTTGTTTTAAGTTGATTTCATAACTGATTAAACAGCACTGTTTACTGGAATGATGCGCAATTAACTTGTCACATGGTATTTGATAAAGTATATTACAGTAGTTTCTTTTTTTTCACTTTATGAGGCATGATTGTTTCAAAGTAGAAGAAATTATAATGATACAGCAATAAATTTCCAATTACAGAATAATATACTGTCGGCCCCGCTTAAACGAATACTGTCGGTTCCAAGAAATATTATTCGATTAAACGGGGTATTTGATTAAGCGGGGATCTTTAACATTACGTCTATGGCATGGGTTCCGGAATGTTTTATTCGTATAAGCGGGGTATTCGTTTATCCGTTACCCGATTAAGCGGGGACGACAGTATATTTATTGTACAAAACAGCACACTACGCAATAAATACTGAAAGAAATGTGTTTAGTATTTGGTAAATGTAATTATCTATTATCTTGTGCATTATTTTTTTTTTCAAATGAATAAAATCATTTTTGTTTTTAATAAATAGCACCAGTCACATTTCTCTCACGCTGGCGACGTGTGGTGACACACAATAAACTGCATATCATAGTATTTTTTAGTTTGCTTACAAATAAACTATAAAAATATAAGATATTTTCTAAACTATGATTCACTGTATGAAATACATTTAATTCATACATTTTTTTTTTCTTTTCAAAATTCAACCGAGAAAATTCGGTTTGCGGTATATCCCCTGGCATTCTTATAAAACCGCCTATGCTAGTAATGCAATTTAAATCGATAAAATAAGGACCATTACTATTTCACTGGCATCAAATAAAAATGCCATGGTTCAAAACCAGGTATTTTCACAAATCAAGCGCTTTATGAGAGCGGCATTCTCGAGAATTAACTACAATATGTCACGGGGGGGGGGGGGCATAAGACTCTCAACAAATGAAAAAATAAACATTACATGCTCAAGTGAATTTCTACAAACAAGGGTTGAGGGTTTACTTAGTTGTATATGACTAAAAGAAAGTACCAACACCAACACAATATATCGTGGGGTTACAAGTGAAACACACTAAGTCAAAATTATTCATTTTCAGATTTTTAGTTTATCTTACACACAAAAATGAGCTGTTTCCACTGGTGAAACCCACTAAGTCATATCTTTATTATGCAATGCTATACTAGTGAAACACACTAAGTCGTATAATTAATGATAATTATTGATCAGCGTTTTCTCAAAATCATGTTTTTTGACTTAGTGTGTTTCACTTGTAACCCCACGATATGTGAAGAGAAAAAAAACTCTTCTAAGTGAAAGCTAAGATGTGCTTGAAACTTCACCCTCTCCCACCACGCTACTAATCTCGTATTTCAAAACAATCACTGTTGCCGGATTCAAACTTGAGCTTAAAATAGCAAATGCTATTTCAAGCTAATAAAGTTTTTTCGTCGAAACGAGCAATGCTCGAAAAGTGCTGAAACAGAAAAAGCAAAGCGTAAATAAAAGTCTTTTAATCTTCAAGAGCGATAACGCATCTTAAGCAAAACAAAAACAAAAACAAAAAAAAACGAAATCTATGCATGGTCTCGGGAAATTCTTTAGTATTAATAAATACTTTGAATTCCGCCGTGGGAAAAGTAATAAAAAACCAATTAACTCAAAAAAAAAGACTAAAAAGAAAGGAAAATAATAAAGTACGTTATTTATATTAAAATAATGGGAGGCAAATGTGATAAATAAGTAAGTTTTTCTCCTGAAATGTAAAAGATGATTAAGCAATGTTATAGTGTGCAATTTTTCAAATTTATCAACATCGCGGTTCAGTAATTAACTGGCGAGTTTGTACACTATAACATTGCTTAATGGTCTTCTAAAAAGGAGGTTCAATCAAAAAAAAAATATTTCTTCCAATTTATAACTGCGAAAAAATTGCCTTATGTTATTGTTACTATGTATGCAAAATTTTGTTGATCTGAGTTAATATCTTCAGTTGCCTCTGGGGTCGTTTTTTATACAAAATTCATAAAATATTATTATTATTATTATTTCAAAAAATGAGAAATAGGGATCCTTAGTTCTAATAGTGCCAAAATGTTACTGCATACTGTCCTTAGAGTGTGCATTTTTTTATCTGAGTTAATATCTTCCCTTACCTCTGGGGACATTCATTATATACAAAATTCGTTCATTTTCTCGTTTTCTCAATGCATTTTTATTATTGATAAAATAGTAATCTTTAGTTCTAATCCTTAGTAGCGAAAAGTTACCATATGGTATAATTAGTGCGTGTGAAAAGGCATTTTTGAAACTGTGGACTCCAGTTATTTTAAGAAAAATACTGAAAAAAAAAACGATAAAATTAAGAAATTTTGTATAATGAACGACCCCAGGGATTATTAAAGCCAGTGGCTATATCAATAAAAAAATTACATGTTCTAAGGATACCATATGACAACTTTTAGACGTTATTGGGCCTAAGAATTATTCGTCCTTATTCTTAAAAGAAAAAAACATTGAAAAATTGAGAAAATTAACGAATTTTGTACTATGAAGGGCCCCAGAGGTAACTGAAGATATTAACTCATTACAAAACTCTCATCTGTAAGTTGTAAATTAACATAGAAAAAACATTTTTCAATGAGATATATACTGCAATTACTTATAAATTTTGCAACTTTTTCAATAAGTAGCATATTCTTGTGAACTTTTTTCTACAAATGTAAAAAATGGGGATCGGAAAAAATATCGAATGCAAAACATTGACCCTAATACGTAGATGGTAAAAACATCTAAATCGGAACAAAAATATCAATGCGTTAAAAACATCAATGAGACATCTTTTGAACAAAGGCATTTTGAACTTCATTTTTATGAATTTTAATGCGTGAAAATAAATTGCTAAAGAAACTATTTATGAGTTGACACATATAAAGTATATGTAGGTAATTCCTTTTAAAATATATTTCCTCTGATACTACTTTCCAATTAAAATATTTTTTACAAACTGTTCGAATCCTGCTATTCGCTGCATCAGGTTATTTCTTTAAATAATGAGCCTTGTGGCAAAAAAAAAATACATGTCAAAAGTTAAGAGCAAGGAACATTAATCCGTAGAGTTATATTTGCACTTCTATCAAACTCTTCCCAGACCCAATTTGTTTCTTTCGCTTCAAAGCCAAAAACAGCTTATGCGTTCAAAAGTGGAGTTTTCGCTTATTCTGGATATTTTCAGGAATCACTTGACTCGGAAAATTATGGAAAAACTTAAAGCTACTTTCGGGTTGTTAGCTTAAATGGGAGCTCTCTTGGCCTTAGTTTAATGTCATACGTTCAGCACATAGTTCTAATCGTTAAAAGTTTAGAAAGATAAGAAATAATAATCACAATGCATCAATTTCGATACAGGGTGTTATTTAGAAATCATTCATGGTTTTTATTCCGTTAAGCAATTAGAAGCTCAATCTTTATTTCAATACACATTGTTATTTAAAAACGCAGTTTCATATGCTAAGCATTTTTTTTCTATTGTGTTCATTGCTTTACTTGAGATGCAATGCCCTTGAAAGCAGTAATTCAAAAATTCGATTTTTTTAACAATCATTTTTCGAAAAGCAGGCAAAAATCAATTTTTTGCCGATTTAAAAGAAAATGAAATGATGCATTAATTTCGTAGTTTTATGAAGTACCATGGAAGCAACAACAGCAACAACAAAAAAAGAATCATTGAGAAATATTGCTCGTATTCATGTTAAATTATAACGCTAAAATAAGCTGTTTCTTTTCCGGTTTCAATACAACAGTACAACTTTGGTTTTAACTCCTGCACCAGAGTTTAAACTAAACTCATGTTTGTCAAAATTGCAACACCATGAAGGAATCGTCATATTTGAATGAAATTTAATACACAGCTGAGTGATGGTGGTACAAATAAATGATTAAACTTAGAAAACCAGCAAACAATAAAAAAAAATTGAAATTAGTATTTTGTGTAGCCACCACGCGCTGCAGTAAGTGCTGCTACGTGACGTGGCATGGAGTCAAACAAATTTTTAATGTCTGCCTGATAAAGAGCTTTCCATACTGTTTGTATGCGTACCCAAATTTCGTCTGTAGAAGCAACAAGATGAGGATCACGAACAAGACGCCGACCAACGCAATCCCAAACTTGTTCAATCGGCGACATATTCGGGGAATACGCTGGCCAGGGAAGAAGCTGTACCTGCTGCGGTGCAAGGGAGAATTGAGCAGTCCTAGAGAAATGAGGGCGGGCATTATCCTGATGAAATACAGCGCCAGGCATGCCTCGAAGGAAAGGGACAGCTTGTAGCTGTAAAACTTCATTGGTGTACCGGTTGCTCTTCAGATTACCCAAAATTCGTTGCAATTGAGATCGTCCGTGATATGATATGGCACCCCAGATCATGACTCCACCCAGGTAGCACAAATAACCTTTAAACGTTTTATAAACATTTTTAAGCGGTTGTTACAACGTTAATAACCATTTTACAACCTATAAAAAACGAAGTGTTCTACTTGGGCAGGTGTTCGTCCACTGTGACGTTCGATGATGCACTCTGGAAGGTGACGTTCACCGGCATAGCGTTGGACGCGAATGCGGCCATCATGGTGCCACAAATTAAAGTGGAATTCGTCAGAAAACATAACATACTGCCAATCAGCACGGCAGTCCTTATGCTGATTGGCCCATTGTAGCCGCAGGTGGAGATGGTTTAGCTTGAGGAGGTCCTATATAAAGGAGTCCACGCTGCAGCAGACGTCTACGAATTGATGAAGCACACAATGAAACACCTGTAGCTGTTGACCACTGTGCTGTCAGTTGTCAATCAGCACCATACGGATCAGGTGTCTATCATCGTGTTGACGTCACATTTCGGGATCCACTCCCGGATTTCCGAGTTGTCCAACACTTGTCCGTCTACTGCTTCCAAAGAAGCATCACTGTGCTGCTGTTACACTGCACACGAGCAGCTACTTCACGATAAGACAAGCCAGCTTCACGAAGGCCGATGATCCTCTCCCGTTCAAACTCCGTAAGTTCTTGAAACCTCGCTCTTTTTCGTAGAAGAGGCATAAGCAACGTCTGAGCTAACGCTTATCACAAGCAGATAACCAACTATAACCATACACGCCTTGCTGCAGCCGTATATTTATTCGGATAAATCCGGCATTCAGAGGGCGCTGCTCTGCGTACGCATGCGCTACGAGTCTAAAATTCAAATCATTTGCATATTATACCCTACTTTGCATTTGCTGAAACTCTCAGTCCATTCGCGTAAGTCCTTCACGGTGTTGCAATTTTCACAAATATGAGTTTATATAATCTTGGAAATTTTGATCAAAATTAACCGATGGAAAAAAGTCATTGAAAAAAGACGAAACCCATAGCATCTTCGGTCTTCCCGACTTTTTGTCACAACTTTTTATGGTTTAAGAGAAACAGGAATTTTTGTACACTTTATGTTTTTGGTGGGACGCATATGTTCATGACCATTGCACCAGTAACCATATTTTTCCGAATTCCTCTCATCCAGTTCAAAAGTGTTTGCATGTAAAAATTGATATTTAAATTAAAGAATACTGTTTTCACTTCATAAGAAATAAAATTTGTGCTACAATCACCAAATACATTTGATCATTGAATTTGGTCACAATTTCTAAAGCCTCGCGTACTTCTTTAATAAAAAAGAAGCTCCTTAAAGCGACTCAAAAAAAAAATCTCCAATTCTTTTTAAAATGTCTGCTAAATGAAAAACCCCTCTTTTATTCGATTGTTTGAAGCATTTTCCTCCCATATAGCTCTCTCTACAAATGGGAATCGCTTTCTGGGCAATAAAAGTCTTGTTAAATCTCTTTTAATAGTATTAGGCGATTTTTTCGCTAAATAATGAAAGCCCACTCTACAAAAAAGAAAACCATTCTGAACTTACTTGATGATGCACCCTGATAGCACAGTGACCAAAATGTGACGCATTTGTGACCCGTGACGCGCGTCACAAGCGCAGTCGCAACCACGTCACCGCGACTTACGAATGTCCGACCGCGGTGACGTCACAATGCGACTTTACATTGACGGCGCATGACGACCCAATTGCAACCGAGGTCACCTAGTGACGGTTTGGCGACCTCACATCGCAGTCACAGCGACCGATGTGACCAGTCAGTGACCTGTGTGTGAAGTTGCGGCGGCGTCACAATGCGACTTCACAGTGACGGCGCCCGACGACCCGTCATAAAATATTTTTTTTTAATTTTGAAAAAATAAAGGAGTCTTTTACTGACATCAGAAATCACTGATATAAGAACCTGGATTGAATCAACATACTTTCCGCCAACCGTTACGCTGCGAAACCCATTGTCCCACGCCTGGAATCGAACCCGGGTCGTCTGGATGCAAGCCAAGAATTCTAACCACTATACTAGACGAGAGTTACAAGAGGAAACTCAAAAAGTAAAGAGCTGCTGAAGGTCACATTGTGGTCACAAAGTGAGTCACATCCACGTCGATGTGACAGTTTTAAGTCACAATGCGACTTTACCACGACGTCAGAGAAAAGTCCCATTTGTGTCTTCAGGCGTTGCTACTGCAATGCTTTTGTGACCCTCGCATGCGTCACAAGTGAAGTCGCAACCAAGTTACTTACGAATGTCAGCAACGGCGACTTCACAATGCGACTTTACAGTGACAACGCCTGACGACCCAATAGCAACCTAGGTCTCCCAGTGACGGTTTAGCGACCTCACATCACAGTCACAGCGACCGATGCGACCAGTCAGTGACGTACGCGTGAAGTCGCGGCAGCGTCACAGTGCGACTTCACATTGACGGCACCTGAGGACTTCTCCGCCTTGTGACTTCTCCGCGAGCTGACACTCGTAAGTTGCTGCCACATCTTTGCGACTTCGCTTGTGAGGTATCACAAAAGCGTCTTATTTTGGTCACTGTGCAATTCGTAGTCACATCCCCTTTTCTTGCGACTTTTTTAAATCGCAATAATGCTTTGAAGAATTTCATTTAAAAGTCACAAATAAGGCTCAAAACCAGCACTAAGTGACATCGACTGCCTTTGTGCTACCAGGCGTCGTCACTGCAACATCGCACTTGTGATGTCGCCGCGAATTTTCATTCGTAAGTTGCAGCCACCTCTTTGGGACTTTACTTGTGACGTACCCGAGTCACAAAAGCGTCTTATTTTTGTCACTGTGCTATTCATAATCATACCCCGTTTTCGCATCTGCTGCTACAGGGCTTTACAGCGACGTCATTTAAAGGTCACAAGTAAGTAAAGAAATTTGATAGTGACAATGATGAGAAGCCACATAACCGATACAAACTGATCGCATCACTATCAAAACGTCGCATCAAATACACAATTACACGACAACGGTTTCCGTGACTGTGTCATGTTGTCACGGAATAGTCACAAATTGTCCAAAATTGCATTGACGTTGTAAGCGCCGTCACTGCAATTTTGACGTCATCACGGATTGACATTCGCAAGTGGTTGTCACTTGGTCGCTTTTGTTACAGCTGTCTGTTAGAAAGTGATTGAGGCTCTTAAAAAATTTTTTTGACTGATTTTGTAACGTAAAATTATTAATTCGGTCTTCAATCGGTAAAAAAATATTTTAATGAAAATTCACATTAAGGTCACAATGTGACGTCTCCACAACATTACATTGTGACCGGTCACAATTCAGCTGTCACAGCGACGTTGTAGTGAAGTCACACGCAAATGTCGCAAACGAGTCACAATGTGACTTTTGTGCGTCGTCACAATTGAGTCACGGTGTGACTGTGACGCTTGTGACTCGCAGTGACGTCACTGTGACTTATCCGTGACACATTGTGCTATTAGGGCAGTTTTTAAAACGTTTTAAATACACTAATTTTGTAGATTTTAGTCATTTGATTAAACTTCAATCAGGGTGACTTTTTTTTTCTTGCGTGTGTGTGCGTAGGAAAGAAAATTTAAGCCAGATAATTTCCATTTCTTATTTTTGCAATATATTCGCTTGATTGATTTAAATTCTTTATTAAATTCTACTTAGGAGAAAGAGTACATGTGAATAATTTTTTATTTCTTCGTTTCTCAAAAAACGTTATAAATTTTTTAATGCAAAAATGTCCCCATAATTCAATTATCTTTTCCTTGTGTCATGGAAGTTTCTGAGATTTTTTTTTATAAAAATTTTTCTTCACGTTATGGTTTTTTGTGATAACGTCTTCAATTGTTCATTTGTGCCTCTATAGTGAGGCACATGTATTCGAACCAGGGGAAGAAATGAACAAAATTTAAAAAAACTGGACAATAATCATTGTTCAAGAAAAAACTGTTGAATGTAAAACGTATGTAATACCAATTGAATTGAAGAATTTTTGCCATTAATTATGATATTTAATATCGTTTCAAACTAATGTGCCCATAACTAGTCAATTAAAAGTTAGTATTTTAGGCAAAGGTACATATCGCACACCAAGAATGAAAAGGGGACATCCTTTTTAGCCTACTTTCCCGTTAAAAATAAAAGAAAGACGAAAAAAGTATTAAAAGTAGCTTAATGCATCTAAAAAATATCGCCAAGTCCAAAAAATATCGCCAAGTTAAAAAAAATATCGCCAAGTCCAAAAAATATCGCCAAGTTAAAAAAATAAAGAGGTAAAATGAATATCGAAAAATTAAAAATTTGAAAGTAGGGTATTGAGATGGGGAATTTGTGTGTCGGTCGGTCTGTCGGTCTGTCTGTCCCCCCCTAATAACTTTTGAATGAACATTCCGATTTGGACGAACTTTTTTTTGTTGAAAAGATCTCGGCGAGTACAGCTCATTCCTATATTTGATTTTTTGATTTGAACAATTTTTGGTTCAAATTTGAGCCGTTCAAACAACCGATCCCGCGATACTAACTTTTTAATGAACAGTCCGATTTGAACAAACTTTTTTTTGTTGGAAAGAACTTTTCAAGGATACTTCATTCCCGTATTTACATTTCAGATTTGAACAATTTTTCGTTCAACATTGAACCGCTCAATCAAGCTGTCACCCCTAATAACTTTTGAGTAAACAGTCCGAAAAAAAATGACTGACTGTGCAGACGATTTTTTGTTTATTTATTCATTTGTTTTATTGAATTTATTATTATTATTATTATTATTTTTGGCAGACGATTTTTTTTGTAACAAAAATGTTTCATTCACGAGGGCATTTTATTCTTTATTTATATTTAACAACTGGCAACGGATTAAAAGTGAAATTCGAGACATTTTATCAACGGACGAGTTTTTTTTTCTTTTTTTTTTCTTTCTTTGATAAAATGTGTTTTGATGTACTTTGTACTTTTAATTTTTTTTTGAAAACAATTGAGGAATTTTTCTACGGAAGAACTGTAACAGTTACATTCTTTAAAAGGTGCGACAAAACTTTATTTATTCATTTATTTACTTTTTATGTGTCTATTTCATCTGATGAGAGGGGTATATTTTGCTTTTAGAAATCAGCTTCAAGTGCTTAAAAGGTATGTTTGACATAATTTTTAGTCTTAGATAATCAAGAGAATAATGATCAGATGCTAGAATGCCGATGTCGATGTACGAGAAAGTAGGCTCGTTTAGTTCTTGACAGAACTTCTTGTTTTTTCTTGTCTATGGTATTTTAATGTTAATAAATTTAAAAAACGATCCTTTCATTTTCGTTGCGCTGTATGCCCTTTGTTTTTTTTTTTTTTTTTTTTTTTGGCCATTCTTGTTCAAAATTATTATTTAGGACTAATGATAAAACTTGAGGAACATTTAACAAACTATAAATGAAAAATGAAGCAGTAGACTAGTTCTCAATAATACAAAATTCATTCATTTGTTTTTGTTATGCAGACGAACGTTTTAAAAGCGATTTGTCTGTTCTCCATTTTTTTATGTTAGTGTTTGTCGAATTGGTAACTCAAGATACTTTAGATTTGACCATATTTCAAGAAAAACAAATGTTTCACTATTATTGAATATTTTTTTGCGTATTTTCTGAAACTAACAGAATTAAGCCAGCATGAACATTACAAGATTTTAGTACGCCTATAACTAAGTGAGTGTGACTATGACTGGTCAAACCAGTGATCTCAAATTCGTTTCAAAAAACATCATAAATCCTGGTTGAAAATAAATAAAATTTTCACAGCTGTAAAAGTGCAATTTCTAAGTTCTAACGTGGTAATAACCCGTCCATGAGCTGAAACTGCAATATCACAATTCCACAACAAGCCAAATTTAAAAAAAAAAAACTCTCTCTTAACCAAACCCATAAGTAGTCATTTGCCATATATAAAGATATAAACACAATGTTGAATGTATGTGTACAATAATCATATCTGTACCTCAGAACCAGACTAACGTAAGTCCATTTTCGTCATTTTTCAGTAGAGGGGAAAAACGATATATTCGACAATCGTTTTTCCCCTCTACCGAAAAATGACGAAAATGGACTTACGTTAGTCTGGTTCTGAGGTACAGATATGTTTCCTCAAATGAAAAATAATAACGCAGTATTTTCATTCTTAGTATGCTATGATTTATTATGTTTAATTTATTTATTTTTATAGGACCAAGAGGTTACGGAAGGCATCGTACTATTTGGTGATTAATTTAGCCATAAGTGACATGATTATGATGCACTGCATGGGAATTTTTGTATATAATAGCGTCCATGGTGGACCAGCCGCTGGATCGGTTTGTATGTACCTCTTTTGTTTTCCTCTTTTTTTTTCGTAGATTAATATTAACATTACTTTCTTGCAATTTTAACATCAGTTACTCTCAATGAAAGAAACGTCCTATTGCTTCATTCCTACGGAGAATTTCATGACAAAACTAATCAACAACAATTCACACGGGCGTACATATACGTACATACCGTAGAGCTCCTCAATGATGTCTACCAAATTTCGTTCCATTTCATGCAGTAGTCTGAGATGAAGTGGCTACAAAAAGTTTGCCACGCGCAGACGAACGCATAGACAGACATTTCTCAATATGATCAAAATAGATTCTACGCACACCAATAGATAAGACAATATGTCCGCAAACGTCATCTACATAAACAAAATGGACAATTAAAGAAAACATAAGAAATGAGTACAATTATGTGGTAAGAAATGTTAACTTTTTCTTCAGATAAAAGGATACTGGTGCTCAAAATTGAGACCATTTACGCGAACACATTATTCACAGTGCCGTTGCATTGATCACAGAGCATTTTCAAAAACGCCCGGCATTTCACGGACAGTGCATGCGGCGGCCGCTATGCGCGTAAGAAGGTCCATTTCACTGTCGATGGGGGTCTCATATACAAGGTCTTTCATTGCTTCTCCAAAAAAGAAATCCATGGCGGGTAAATCGGGTGACCTGGGTGGCCAAGAGATCGGTCTACCTCTGACGATTCATCACACACTGTCTAGAAACAGCGCCCTTACATAAGCATCCGTACTTTTACGGACATACTTTCTTTGTAAAATCGATTCTTTAAAGTATTCCCTACCTCTCCACGAAATTTGAACGATAAGTTTGGAAACACCCTGTATGTATGTGTGTATATATATATATATATATATATATATATATAAAGGAGGTACGAAAGAGACTAACAAATCTTATCTCTATGCATTGTGCAACATAGTAACGCATTAATGAAAAGTTATTTCTAAGAAAAGATAAGCTTGTGCAGACCATTAAAATCCAGTAGCGAAACACTTAACTAGTGATTTTCGAATGCTATGCAGCAAAAAGAAATTAGGAAGTCATTTTCACGTTCAAAAATTAGATACTCTGTGCATGCAGCACTAAATATTCAGCCAGGAAGATTTACTGAGGAATCAAAATAAATACACACACTTGTCATAGAACGAAATATAAATAACTTCTACACGTAAATGAGTAAGAAAAAGAAAGAACTTCAGCTGTCCGGAAGAACTTGGAGTTAAATAAATATATGTGTAAATATTTTATTTTTTAACTTAGACGAGAAAATTCGAAATATTTTTTGATAAGTATTGAGATTCGTCTAAACTGGAAGATGTTCATTCTTAAATAAAATTTAAACGGCAAATAAAAAAAAAAATAACTAAAAGCAAATATTCGTACAGATTTCAAGCATTTATAATTTATATATTTTACTGGAAATATGTGCACAATTTGAGGAATGCTAGAAAATACTTCGTAATAGTGTGAGCATTAACTCTATGCTATAATGAGAACTTAAAAATACAGTACAAGGAGCACGATGCATTTCATTAAATATTGACTTACGTATTTTTCATAAGAGATAAAGGTCTGGATTTCTCATTATTCATTGGCAACGGACAGATTGTTTGCTCAAGTACAGAATAAAAAATCCTTTGCTAGGTAAGTTTTGATACTATCTATGTATGTATACATAGCATGTTTAAAATAAAATGAATTTGCATATTTTGTAGAGCCTCAAGAAGAGAACTGAATGAAATGTAAAACTATTGCTTCCAAATAAAGATACAAGTCATGTTTATCAAACACTTCAGCTTGGAATGTGTATAAGAGCGAAGTTAATAGAAGAGCACGCTTTATTAGCGCATCTGACATAACCCACATTTTATTTGCTCACACTCCTTGTTGAATTGCTTGTGTTTTTGCTTAAATCGGATAACATTGAATTCAAAACAGCAAAAATTAGTTGCCACTAATATTTATATGATGTGTTGAAGCTACAAATTGTGGAGGCGAGGAAATAACCCGTCTCCGAAAAAGATTTGTAGATATTCAATGCATCATTTGTCGTCATGTCCGACTTTCGAAAACAGTTTCAGGGCACTGGATAGATCAAGAGAAGGCTTAGGTCGAGAAAACAATGACGGACAAAAGAAGCTTGCTATTATTTCAATACAGCAAAGAGTTAAGAGTCATTCTTTTTTTTTTTAAGTCGGACACTTTTGATTGTTAATGTCTTCAATTTTCCTAAAAATTTCAGGTTGTGTTTGGAATACTATAATAAGAAAAAGTGAAGTTTCTTTTCTCATAAATCGAATTTGTTTGTCCCTGAGTAGAGGTTAAAGTTTAAGGTCGTGAATACATCGTACTAGATGTAAGATCGCTTTGCTCCAAAAGCAATAAGTGACCCATGCCACTTTTTTGAAATACCGATACTACTTGGTACTAGGTACATTAGGGTGGTTCACAAACCTATGGTAAAAAAAATGTCCTAGAGGTCACGGCTGTGTCTCATTTTTTTACCTTTATCCACCCTAATACACTGCTAAAATTTCAACCTCCTACTTAAGTAAATAGACGGTGCTCAAAGCTCAAATAGTTCTCCAGTTTTTGTCAATTTCAAGCTTTTTTCGATTGAGCCGCAGAAAAAAAATTTCCGGGTGTTTTGCTATCATTCTTGCTGATTCTTATGTTCAATGATCCGCTGAATCCTAATATGGCCCCCCTTTCTCCCCATAGTCTCCCACTTTTCGAAAATAGCGTCTCTCTCCCCTCCTATTTTCACCAGATTTCGACAATTTCATAGATATTATCTGGAGGGGAAGGAAGCATTATATTTACCATTAACATTCTTCTATAGAGCTATAGAGGTGAAAAGTTCAAAATCATAAACACTTTTCGTAAGTTAGGAGACTCATGGGGGTATTTTACCCTCCACTTTCGTAAAATAATTAACATATCATCAACAACTCATTTTTTCCAGCTTCAAAAGTTTAAACTTATTTTTTGGCGCAACACAATAATATCGGACTGCCTTCTATGACTCCCAGGTCCAAAAATTTTTTCAAGCTGTAATTTTTTTTTTAACCTTGGAAACATCGCAGGTTACACATGAGTCGCACCGTAGATTTCCTTCAGTAAAGAACCTTTCGGTATTATTTAGATTCATTCCAGTTATGTTCGAGCGATTACCGTGAGGGGGGAAACGAAGATCATATTTGGATTCAGTGGGGCATTTTACATAAGAAACAGCAAGAATAGTGTCAGATACATTTGAAGTTCATTTTGTGCCGAGCAGTGCTGTTGTACTGAAATTTGCTGGAAGTTTTTAATTAAAGCCAAAATATTTAAACTTCTTGCTATGCAATTCAAATATCTATGTATATTTATATATAGATTTTTTTTTTGAGAGAGAGAGAGAGAGACTTTTAGTATTGAACATTTTATTGTCTCAGCAAGGATAAGTACTCAATTTTCTTCAACAGCAGGTAAAAGAAACTGCTTATTGTCTTCATTATTGAAAAAGATTCTGTTAAATTCTTGAATTATTTGAACATTTTCCTCAGCAATGTTATTCACCATTATTTATATATTTTAATTTTTTTCTTTTAATTCTGTGATTGATATTATATTTGCATTCGGTGGGGGTAGGACGAAGAATGTTAGAATATAATCCCTAATATTCATGTTTGAAAAAAATCTAATTGTTCTGTACTACACTTGTTATATTTCACATCTTTATTCTTGTAATAACTTGATTTTCTTTCAACTAGCATTTGATACGAAAAACTAAGTCTAACAAATTAATTCACCAGAAAGGTGTCACAAGTATTTTAATAAAACTGTCCTAGTTGTTATTTCAATTTCCAGGTCGTTCATATCTTATAAGGTTTTTTCCAAGTTCAGATATTCCCAGGAGTTTTAATAGCAAATGGATCATCTATTAATGTTCAATCAGTTTGTTTTACTGTACAGAAAGGCACTGAAACTGTAGAAAGTGTACTAGGTTTTTTTCTCTCATGATTAAATGAAAAAGCTCTTTCTTAAATAGGAACATAAATATTTTGAGGCATGTAAGAGACAGTATTTTCTCAGATAGGTTCCCTAATTGCCTTATAATAACTCAATTATCTCTTTATAATCAGCAACAGTGATCATAGAGTTATCTATAGATTTATAAAAAGCTTACAGTTGAAGTTTCAAACTTGTTAAAGTATTTTTTAAGTTCTATGTACAACATTCTTTTTTTTAATCCTTTGCCAAACATTTTTTTGCTTTAAAGTTATTAAAGTTATTATTCGCTTTGTAGTTATAGAACTTGTGAGGAGCATGATGACCAAAGTAAGCATGAAGTAAATATCTTTGTCTGAATTTCAGATTAGTTCTATGCCAGACTAGAATAGTTTATTTTATGCAATTAGTTTTTATAATTTAATTCATTCTTCTTGTGATGCTGTTAGCACTATTAGTTTAAAACTTTAAATCTTGCAATTTTTTTCTCTGCGTCCCACTACTTTAAAACATAAAAACAATTTGCACAGCTCTTCCACAACTCTATTTTGGCAAGCGTAAGTTTTAAAAAACATAGCACAACATGTAGACAAGTAGTACTGCAATCTACATAGAATGCTACGATCTACTAAATAATCAATTGTATCAAAGATGTTGCTATATAGATTCAAATGATTAAGAAACTTTCCAATTGTTTGAACTAATATTTAAGCGTTGGAAAATGAGAATAATTGAAATTAAAATCTCTTCCAAGAAAATTTTCTCTTTAGTCTGAAAAAATCAAAAATTGTGAAAATTACGAGCGTAAAAATGAAGGATGTTTGAGTACCATCTTCCATTAAGAGTAAAGAACTGAAATTTTAGGGGAGTGATCTTATACATAAATGTAAAAAAAGTAGGATGAGCCTTGGTCCGTAACAAAAAAAAAAAAAAAATTTGAACCACCCTAAGGTACATGCAAGCATAATTTTTTTGGTGGCTCAGTCTACTCTTTGGGGGCAAAGGTTCATTGAAAATGGTATTTTCGTTACTTTTTCTGCCTTCTTTGTGCCAGATATCTGCTTGAGTAACCCTCGGAAATAAGTATAGGGGGAATTACTCACCATAGTATAGTACTCAAAAAAGTTGAAAAATACAGGAGTTACTTTTTGCTTTTTAGTTACACGGTCGCAAAGTTGATGATTTTCAAAAAATGGTCAAATTTAGAGGTCAATAACTTTTTTCGTCACTTATAAATTTTTCTGAAACTCGGCTGTAGTTATAGTTCGTATGGTGTAGTTTAAGGTCCAGGTTAGAAGCCCATGGCATCTTATCAACTTTTTTAATTACACGGTCTCAAAGTTGATAATTTGAAACAAAAATCAGTAAATTATAGGTCAATTATTCTATACGCCATGGGCCAGTATTTTTGTAAAAATGCTTCATTTATACTCTACGCGTCATACAGAGTCCGAAACACTTAATTTTCAGTTTCCAGGATCCAAATTTGGAGGATCTAGGATATCTCAAAAAAATGAGCTCCAAAATAGCGAATTAACTTTAGTCTAAACATGGTCAGTTATTTCACAAATGATTTTCACAATTATGATTTTTAAAAACGATATTAATACGAGTAATAGTTATGGCTGCTTCATGAAAGTGAACTAGAAACACTACACGCTTCATTTACAACACGGGACATAATATGGTAAATACGAATAACATATTAAAATTATAGAATAATCTAGATGAAGTTCCAAGAGTTAAAACACGGACGGACAAATAGAAGTCGGAAACAGTTCTCAATTGTGTCAAAAAATCCTAATGTTCAAACTTGATCAAATATTTAAATTGCAAGGAATTTTAGCTAATTTTAGCTAAGGGCCCTTAATCTACTATTTGAAACAAGACTTCAATTATGAGTTGAATGTGATGTTTATTATCTTTTCTTCTAGGGTGTACTTATTACGGATTCTTCAGCGGATTTTCTGGAACAACAGCAATCATGACCATAGCCATGATGGCCGTCGAAAGATACATATGCGTTTCGAGGCCATTAGACCCATCAAGTCGCATGACGAGGTCCAGAGCCTGGATAATAGTTATCTCCATTTGGATTTACGCTCTTATCTTCAGCAGCATGCCACTTTTTGGCATAAACCGCTACGTACCTGAAGGCTTTTTGACCAGCTGTAGCTTCGATTACTTATCAGATTATATACGGGATCGTATATTCGTTCTTTCTTTTTTCGCAGCTGCTTATTGTGTCCCCATGATCATCATTTGTCGATGCTACATCGGAATCGTGCTCAGCTTCAACGAGAGTCAACGGCTGTTCGTCTTGCAAACAAAAGGTTTCCCAGCCAGAAGCAAAAGCATTGAAAACCAAAGAAATCTCGAAGTTAAGTTGATCAAAATTTCTTTCTATCTGATTTCCTTGTGGACAATTGCTTGGACTCCATATGCCATTGTCGCGTTGTTAGGCGTATTTGGCAAACACTCTGCACTGACGCCAATGAACTCGATGATTCCTGCGCTGTTTTGTAAAGTAGCGTCGCTTCTGGATCCTTTTATGTATGGCGTGAGCAACAAGCAGTTCAAAAAGGAATTCATCAGGAAGCTTCTTTCTTTCAACAAAGGTAAAAAATTCCGTGCTAAACAGCTTGTCACTTCTTTCCTCATGAGAAGAATGTCAACAAAATCTCACGATGCTACAATCTCAGACGAAAACGCAGATATATCTTCATTTGATGGGCCAATTGATGTGATTTCACCTACGGAGGGCCGGCATTCCCAACTTTTCGTCTATTCCATGGAGGATCAACTCAATCATTCATCTAACCACACATCACACATTAATGACACAAAAAACCCTTCAGAAAAACCAAGTTATCGTTCTGTGATTAAACAACAAGCCATACACCAACAAGAATCGACTTTAAGCATTCTGCACGAAGCGCATGGTCATGAACCTGAGGAAATAGCGACTACTACTTCAAGAAACCCTTCCCAGGAGAAAAGAGCTTTAGGTGGAAATATGGACTCGGTTAAAAGCAACTGTGTTGGCACCGATGGAACTGCTTCGAGCTCCTCAAACTCTAAACTAGTCAAAGAAGACGCCAGCGTAAGTCTAAAGAGCATGCAAGTATTTCCAATACCTCAAATCTATATGATAGAGATGTACAGTGATGTAATTCGGTTTAAATCTCGAAGATCGTTTTAAACGAGCAAGGTGAAATTCTAAATTTATCTAACTCCTTAAAATAGATATCTCCATTTTTATATTTTTACTTATTCCATGTATATAACTACATGTATATATATTTATTTTCTGTGAAAATATAGACTTTCGAAAGTGATAAAAAAAATTAAATGAATAATCATTTTTGAATGTAATTTTCGTATTTTCAGATGAATTTATTTTATATCAGACAGGAAAGTATAAGTATTTAAAGATATTTTTCATACAAAAAAAATTAAATATGCAGAAAAATTTAGTTTTAAAAATGGAATGCAGATATACAAAACAACCGTTTTTCTACCCCAAAAATATTGTGTGTTCTAAACTTGCGCTTTATTCTGTCACATTACGGAAACAGAAAAACACACACAGGGTTACACAAATGATTCATTCGTTTACGAAATGCAATGCATTCAACAGTATTATACACTCTGCGAAGTAAGGAAAAATAACTTAAAACTCAAAAAGTTTCGAAATTATTTCAACCCTGTGGCAGCATAAGTGCAGTATTTTTTTTTTAATGGTGACAAAGCAAAAAAAAAAAAAAAATTGCGTGTTACAGAATGTATTGTGTATATCTGTTACTGCTGTGCTTTGAGGACACAGTAGTGACCATTTTTATATACCCCACTACCAAAACCGGCAGTAGCACAGTAGCTCAAGTATAGTGCAGCAGTTATGACCATCACCAAGACGATGCTATCAAAAGAGGCGGGACAAGCTACTTCTTAACGTATGTGAGGTTCCAAAGAGTGCAGATCCAACATTTATAGAGCATGCAATAAGTTTGCATAATTTTTATCTTGCAATAGACTTACTTTTTCACTTTTACTTGGAAAATCAAGAAAAATATTTCGAGAAAAGTACAACTATATTGCATTTTTTTTTTTTTTTTTTCGCTTTATATGTTGCAGTTTTCAAAATTCAATTTCCAGTTATTTTGAAAAAAGGAATTTCTCGTAACGATTTCACTTCTCTCCCAATATACCTATGTCACATTATTTTATTATTATTCCTAGTATCATAGACTGCGGCATAGCAGTCATATTTACCGAGAAAACTGTTTAGTGGAGGAGCAACTGGTCAAATTTTAATTTCCGTGCGCTTTTTGTGATACAATTATACAGTTGGTTTTTCTGAAAGGTATTGGCACCAGGAATACGAAATCGGATGTTGCCACCCCCCAAAAATAGTGCAGGGGGGGGGGCATAAGGGGAGGGGCCAAAGTTTCTTCACTAAAATAATTATATCTTCATTATTTCATGGCTTACAACCAGTTTTCAAAGCGTAAAATGCTTAAATCCACTTAATAATAACATTATAATGTATAAAAAGCTGAATTCAAATTGCTGATACGTGTTTCGGAGCAATTAAGAGCTCCTTTTTCAGTATATAAGATGAGAGCTTATGAATGAAAATTCATCCGGCAGAAAGTGTTTTTTTCATTGAATAGGGGTACTTTGTTATCAAGCCCATCATTTGGACAACCAAGGGGGAGGGTGCTGCCTCTACCCCCTTTTAAAATCAAAATGCAAATGCACATTTGTGTACGCATTTATCCTTCAACGCATAGTATACATTGAATTTGCACTTTTGCTCGGGACTGTAATCGCCCCATCTCGAGGGTTGGTGGGAGGAGGGTTTAAAAATTAATGTTTTATTTATTTATTTTTATTTTATTATTATTATTATTATTTATTTATTTTTTATCAGGGAGAGGGGTTTAATTGCCACCGCTAATCTGATAACTTGTTCCTCTTAAATAGCAATTTTTTTCGTCATTTTTCGCCCACCACAATTTTTCGTAGCTTAAAGCAGTGTTAAAGGAAGTTTTTACAGCCACAGATGTGCTTTAAATAATATAAGATAGTAATACCCATTATGGGTGGTCTGAAATATACCTGAATTTTTAATTTAAAAAAATGAGAGAAAGATTTTTAAAGTGTATTCATTCAAATAATAATATAATGACGAAATTAATGAACCCAAATTTCCCATGGACTGCTTAACATTGTGTTTGTTTCTGTTGCTGAGTGTAAAAAGTAATTTTAAACAAACTAAACATTTATTGAAACTAAAAGGTTTTATTTCATTATACCTCACTATACATTTTCAGCTGCATTTATGTGCAAACAAAATATTTAAATAAAAACATGAAAATAGAACTATAATTACAAATAACAATACACACGCATTGACAGTAGCATTTGAAAGAAAATGTAATAGGTATATTTAAATCAACTCATGAATTAATCTTTCATATTCTTGATCTTTTCAAAAAGACATTGCTAGGAAGAATTTTAAAACAATAAGTCAAATAATAATAATATATATAATAAAAATTAAAAATCAGTTTCATTATCAGATTTCGTATGAACTTCTCTCCTTATACCAGTTAAA
The DNA here is from genome assembly GCA_038373865.1 of Uloborus plumipes. NCBI lineage: Eukaryota > Metazoa > Arthropoda > Arachnida > Araneae > Uloboridae > Uloborus > Uloborus plumipes. The sequence continues at coordinate 23,154 of JAXGGA010009223.1, read as the reverse complement.
ACAGTGATTTTCATCATCTACATCCAAACATTCACACATGTCCGTGCATGGAAATCCGTTGCGTCTGCATTTGCACAGCAGTGTGCACAGCATTTACTTTTTTTGCAATGAGCATTTTACCAGTTCTAGAATTGCCTGTGGAGCAGGTTCCATTCTGGTCATCTGGGGAACAAACCTGCTGTCTAGCATTTCCCAGCCATAACCAGCACCTGACTGTGGAATATTCGGACATGCAATGACATCATTTTGCCATATCATGGCCTGATAACGTACTCTCATGATGGCATAGCGAAGAGCTGATTGTGTTGGTGGCATCTTCTCTGATTCGGCAATTTTCTTTTCAAATAACATGAACCAAACAGAGCCAACATCTGATTTAGAACAGTTCGGTAGGTGGTAGATTTTGCAAACAAACTGTTCTAATGCACCAAAAATATCTTCAGTTGATGTAGAATTAATTCCTAAATTTGCAAAAGTTTGCAAAATATTTTTATCAGACTGCTGTAAGGCTTTCCAACAGGAGAGTTTACCTTTTCCAGCAAACGCTCCTATAGTGTCGCATCCAGTAAATGCATGAAAGCCAGGCAAGGCTTTTACCTTTTCTTCTCCTAAAGCATTATATATTATTGGTTTGAGAGCAATCTGCCTTTTTCTTTTAGCTCTCCTTACTATGCACGATGCTCTGGAGCATAGCGTGGCTTATATTTTTGGTGCATTAGAACAGTTTGTTTGCAAAATTTACCTGCCAAACTGTTCTAAATCAGATGTTGGCTCTGTTCGGTTTATGTTATTTTAAAAGAAAATTGCCAAATCAGAGAAGAGGCCACCAACACAATCAGCTCATCACATATGCCCGTCATGAGAGCACATCATCAGGCCATGATATGGCAGAATGGTGTCATTGCATGTCCGAATATTCCACAGCCAGGTGCTGGTTATGGTTGGGAAATGCAAGACAGCAGATTTGTTCCCCAGATGACCAAAATGGAATCTGCTACCACAGGCGATTCTAGAACTGGTAAAATACTCGTGCAAGAAAAGTAAATGCTCTACACTGCTGTACAAATGCAGACATAACGGATTTCCATGCACCTCCCTTGAGTGAGATGTTGGAACCTACATGATGAAAATCACTGGTGTTTTAACTGGTTATGTGGAGAGCAGCTCAGATTAAATCTGATAGTGAAAACTGATTTTAACTTTATACTATATATCGTGGGGTTACACGTGAAACACACTAAGTCAAAATTATTAATTTTCAGATTTTTAGTTTATCTTACACACAAAAATGAGCTGTTTCTACTGGTGAAACCCACTAAGTCATATGTTTATTTAATTCAGTTTTTTAAATAAATTTGTAATCACATTAAGTACACAATGCAGACATAACGGATTTCCATGCACGGACATGTGTGAATGTTTGGATGTAGATGATGAAAATCACTGTTTTAACTGGTATGAGGAGAGCAGTTCAGATAAATCTGATAATGAAACTGATTTTTAATTTGTACTATATATCGTGGGGTTACAAGTGAAACACACTAAGTCAAAATTATTAATTTTCAGATTTTTAGTTTATCTTACACACAAAAATGAGCTGTTTCTACTGGTGAAACCCACTAAGTCATATGTTTATTTAATTCAGTTTTTTAAATAAATTTTTAATCACATTAAGTACACAAGCCAAGTAGTTCTTACAGGTAAAACACACTAAGGGACTTAGTTGCTTTCTAATGCTGAAAAATATTTCATAGTAAAAGTAAAACACACTAAGTCTGTGACTTAGTGTGTTCAAATCTCAGGATGTCAATTTCAAAGAAGTGAAAATAAAAAATTTTTGATCAGCGTTTTCTCAAAATCATGTTTTTTGACTTAGTGTGTTTCACTTGTAATCCCACGATATTGTTATTATTTGACTAATTGTTTTAAAATTCTTCCTAGCAATGTCTTTTTGAAACGATCAAGAATATGAAAGATTAATTCATTGGTTGATTTAAAAATACCTATTACATTTTCTTTCAAATGCTAGTGTCAAATTACTGCCTATGTGTTGTTATTTGTTATTATAGTTCTACTTTCATGTTTTTATGTACCGTAAAATGGGGTGTATAGGAACAGCGGGGTCAATCGGAACAAAACTTCCCGACCGTACAAAGAAATTCTTCATAAATATACTATTGAGTATTTTTCGCCATGAATTTTTTTTTAGAAAGGTAAGATCATAGGAAGTAGGAAAAAATTACTTTTGTCAATCTGGCAACGCTACTGGCTTCTAAAGAGGGCTGCACGTTGAATGCTAGAAAACATCACATTTTCATAGACTGCAAAACTTCATATGCAAGAACAAACCTTCTTATATTTAAAAACTATGAGTGGTATGTTTCAATTATACATGTATCTGAACAACAGAATACCACATTAGAATTTACATTTTTTATAAATTGTGTCATAAAAGTGAAGAATTCTGAAAAATGCCATAGGAAAAAAATTTGCGGGGTGAATCGGAACACTTAGTTCTGTTGTTCCAATTCAAACTTATTTGAAGGAAATTGTTTGAAAAATCAAGATTCTAACCCCAATTCTTCTAATCAAGACAGGGACAAGGATTTATTACTGTTTATCCCTTCTCGTGAGCAACTAGATCTTAGAATGACAAAAGTTACAGATTTCAAAAGATTTTTTCTCCAGGAGACTTTTTTTTACTTAAAATAAAAGGGAGAAAGTCACATAGACTTTATGTAGTAAACGTCCAGCACACAGACAGTGATGAATAAGCGAAAAAATCTTTCAGGACAATCCCCGAAACCCAGAAATTTCAAAAAACTAAAGAAAAGGCAGAGTTCATCCCAGGAGATGTTATGAAAAAACTTAAGCCAAGTCACAATTGCTAGTTTTAAGGACAAGTACATATTTGTGGACGACATGAGTGACTTCCATTCATGTTAAATCTTTGCATTTCAATTCAAAAGCTTTTCTTAAAATTACTTTTCATTTTTCATAAGTTCAAAATTATTTTGAATTTTCACAAATTATAAACGTTTACTGGTACTGAAATTATACATTTATTTGACAGTAATTATCTGTTCTTATTCTCCCCCATCAATATTACTCATGTTTGTGAGACCTATTACAGATTAAATTGAAAAAAATAAAAATTTTAACAAGTGTTCCGATTGACCCCTATCAGCGGGGTGATTCGGAACACCCATAATTTGCTATATATTTTAACAGTAATTGTTCAAAATCTTTTGTCTTTGCTTGGAATATCAAAAGTAAAGCAAGACCGAAGTTTTTATCCAAAAAATAAAATTAAAAAAAAATCTTTTAACTGCTTTTTTTATAATCAAAGCTGAAAAGTGTTTCGATTAACCCCATTTTACGGTAACTATTTTGTTTGCTCATAAATACATCTGAAAATTTATAGTGAGGTATAATGAAATAAAACATTTCAGTTTGAATAAATGTTTAGTTTGTTTAAAATTACTTTTTTAACTCAGCAACAGAAACAAACACAATGTTAAGCAGTCCATGGGAAATTTGGATTCATTAATCTTGTTATTATATTATTATTTGAGTGAATACACTTTAAAAATCTTTCTCTCATTTTTTAACTTAAAAATTCAGGTATATTTCAGACCACTCATAATGAGTATTACTGTCTTATATTATTTAAAGCACATCTGTGGCTGTAAAAACTCCCTATAGCAGTGCTTTAAGCTGCAAAAAATTGTGATGGGCGAAAAATGACGAAAAAAAATTGCTATTTAAGAGGAACAAGTTATCAGACTAGCGGGGGAAATTGAACCCCTCTCCCTGATCAAAAAATAAATAAATAAATAATAATAATAATAATAAAATAAAAATAAATAAATAAAACATTAATTTTTAAACCCTCTTCCCACCACCCCGCGAGGGGCAATTACAGTCCCGGGCAAAAGTGCAAATTCAATGTATGCTATGTGATGAAGGATAAATGCGTGCACAAATGTGCATTTGCATTGTGTTTTTAAAAGGGGGAGAGGCAGCATCCCCCCCCCCTTGGTTGTCCAAATGATGGGTTTGATAACAAGGCACATCTATTCAGTGAAAGAAACACCTTCAGCCAGATGAATTTTTATTCATAAGCTCTCACCCAAGTAGCATCAACTCATCGGATTTTGCTCGGCCGATCATCGAACTCCTCGCAAACTGATCCCGTAACGCACAATGACATCCTTCCGATCAGTATCCGAGCACGGTTTTCGATGAGCTACTTTTCATCGGAAAGCGATATCCTTCCGATCAACTTTCCCGATGAAAATAAGCCGAGCTATATTCCATCGGAAAACGATATCCTTCTGATCAAGTTTCCCGATGAAATTCATGGGCACGGGACTGTTCTGCTCGTAAATTGCTCCAAATCTCATCGTATTTCGAGCAAAACTCATCGGATTTTGCTGCTCGCATTCTGTTTGGCCGATGAGACATATTGGATCATCGGCCGATGAGAATTTCATCGGGTTTCGATGAATGGCCGATCATCGGCCGATGAGATGATGCTGCTAGGGCATCTAATACACTGAAAAAGGAGCTCTTAATAGCTCCGAAACACGTGTCATCAATTTGAATTCAGCTTTTTATGCATTATATTGTAATTATTAAGTGGATTTAAGCACTTTACGCTTTGAAAACTGGTTGTAAGCCATGAAATAATGAAGATATAATTATTTTAGAGAAGAAACTTTGCACCCCCCCCCCCCTTACGCCCCCCTGCACTATTTTTGGGGGTGGAAACATCCGAATTCGTATTCCTGGTGCCAATACCTTTCAGAAAAACCAATTGTCATAATTGTATCACAAAAAGCGCACGGAAAACCAGTTGCTCCCGGACTAGTTCGCTTGAGCCACCCTCTGGGAGCGATTGGCGCCAAACAAAGCAACATTAGCTCCCATTGGATTCCTATATAATGTTTTCGTTTGTTCAAGTCGGCTGCATTACATATTGAGACAAAGCCATTACAATTTGAGAGTAAAATATTGGCTAGTTCCACACTTCTCAGAGTGAATACTTAACAAAATCTCCCGTTTTATTATTATTTTTTTTTTTTATTATTTATTTATTTTTTATTTTATTTATTTATTTATTTATTTATTTTTATTTTTATTTTTGTCTTATCAAGAACCAATGTCATAGTTAAGTCCCTAAAAGCAATAGAATTTTTTTTATCCTAAATACGGTGAAAAATTAAATAAATAAAATGGTATAAAATAAGTAAGTAATTGGTTAAATACGTTAATTATTTAAAACTTCATATTGCACCATAGTTATAATTGTTATTTTAACTCTTCTGTAGAACGATTTTACTTCTTTTTTACCATTTCAACTGAAAAAACTCCTTAAAATATTCAAAAATTCGAAAATAAGATTTTTCTAATTCCATTCTCTATTTCTCTCGTACAGCAGTGCGAAAATAATTTCTAAGGTCAGTAGCCAGGGCGAAGGGGGGGGGGGGTCCAACTTCCCCCTTAAAATTAGTAATTTTCATTTAAAAACCATAGTAAAGGCTAAAACTAGCCACATATCCCTCCGAAAAAAAATTCTGACTACGCCATTGACAGTTTTTACCATTAAGTCACGGTAAATCACCACGTCACTAGTATCTTACCTGTATAAATTAGCTATCAGAAGCGTAATACAGAATTGCCACGCTGTGTTATCTCTATATATAAAGATGACAGTGTTTGTTTGTTTGTTTGTACGTTTGTAACCGCTGGCCAGAAGCCCCCACAGCACCTACAGACCTGAAACTTGGCACAAAAATTCGAACATATCCCCGTGTGATGCATCTCGAAGACCAAATTTTAAATTTCGAATTAGTTATTTTTAAATTAATTAATTAGTCTCATTTTTGGTGTATCCGCCATAATTAAGGGGGGAAAACCTTTCCCCACCCCAAAACATTATATATCGCCATTTCAAACCATTCTTTATTATTTCTGAGAGTTATAGAGCAGCTATTGAAAACAATGAACAAGAAAAGCAGCAAAAAGAGTGAAAATAAAGAAAAAAAAAGAAAACGGAATGGACAAGCAGCCGTACAAGAAAGAAAATGCTTTAAAGAAGTCTAAAACAAATAAAGATAAGTCAAAAAATCGAAAAGGGAAAGATTGAGAAAGATACTGAATGATATAATGTTATAATATACTTAATGAATGGAAAATACATTCAATTAACGGTATAATACCTTAATATAATAGTATACAATATTCATGTAAAGGTATAATATTTTCATATATATATGAATAATCCAGTATAACATTGAATGTTTACATGGCCAATAACTGCATGGTTTCATGACCAATAACTATGATAAGGTGGACAATTACTATCAATTTGACATTTTGTTTTTGCGTTGACTTTTTTCTAATAATATATTTGAAAAAGTGTTTTCAAACAGTATAAGTAGTAAAATACATTAATATAGTATCATATGAAGTATTTTTTATTTATGCAGAAATATTTCATTTATTTTTTATTCAAGCGTACAAATACGATGTCGCTAAAGTGGCCAATAACTATATACCGTTTCCCCTATAATAATTTTACTTAAGAGGGTTGGAGTGAATTTAAATTTTGACTTCCTTCCCATTTAAATGCACGGGCATCGCCGTGCGGGTACTGCTAGTGTAATATAAAAGGAATAAGTCAAGGAAAAAAGGATTTAAAATTGGTAGCTCATTCCATGGCTTCAATCATTATTCAGTTATCCAATTGGTTGGAATACAAGGAAAATGCCAATTACGAAAAGCTGAAAATTTACATAGTTGCAAAACTATTACTAAGACAACTGACAATCCGAAAAGATGATGTTGTAAAAAAATATAGTTTACATCAAGAAGAACAAGTAAAAAAAGTAAAAAGATTTTTTTTAACCACTGCTATGAGTAATTAATTATCTCAATTTTGCTTTTGTACCAAAATCAGCAGTTTCGTCAAATTACGCACGATGGGGAACACAATAGTTTTCAACAAGGATTTGCACGAACTGCAATAAAAAAATGTCCGATCCCATTTATGGCCCTTATTAGAGGATAATGATGCAGATTTCTTCGTTGTGTCCCTTCCTATAAATCGTTTCAGTGTGTCGGTTTTCGTCTTTTTATTTTTTAATAATTTCCTCATGTGAACTCCAGACCTGGCACTTCATCAAAAGCAAGATTTTTTTATAAAATAAAATGACGGTAATACTTTCTTAACGTTATTTTAACTTTATGCTCTCTAAATATGTGAGTCTCTCAGTATGCTGTACTTATTTCACAAATACTACTTAGTACTTTTTTTTTCCACATTTCTTATTCTATTAACCCTTGTACTTCGTATTCAGTGTGGTCGTAACTGAAATTAACTTATTAGGAATTACTCAAAGTCCACTTTAATAACTGTACCTTAGAACCAGACTAACAGAAGTCCATTTTCGTCATTTTTCAGTAGAGGGGAAAAACGATGTATTCGACAATCGTTTTTCCCCTCTACCAAAAAATGACGAAAATGGACTTACGTTAGTCTGGTTCTGAGGTACAGATACTACCGTCGAAACTTGGATTACATAACATGTGGGCCAAATGAAAACAAAACATGTAATAAGAAAATACTAGCTCAAATCTTTAACCCTCGTAAAAAAGGGCGCATATATAAGGGGAGCTCAAGTCCGTTATTCCGAGGTTTTTTCGGGGGGGGGGAGAGAAAGTTTTATAATCTGTGCAAATTTGCTAAAAAAAACAGCAAAAACCACAACCACTCACATGTTAATACCTTAATACGTAAATACTCTTTCTCACCAGGTGGTAAAAGTTTGAACTAGCGTTTTCTTTCTCAACTCAAGCAAAGGTTTTTTTTTTTTTTCGTTTCTTCTTTAGTTATTTATATTTTTTTTTTAGATGATTTCACAATTGTGTCCGCGTTATGGATTGGAGTAGTTGAGAGAGGGTAGGGATATTTTATGGTTTTCTAAAGGGACTGTCCATCTTGAGGGAAGCTGCGTTATTGCTTTCGAGGGGCCAGGCAATCCCAATACTAATCATTTTTTAACCATTACTTGTAAGAATGGTTGCAGTTATTCAAAGATCAGAATATTTAAATTTTAGTTAATTGTCTAAAACTAAATTTTGACTGCAACGTTATAAATTAAATACAGATTTTCAAAATTTTAAATCATTTGAAATATATTTCTGCTCTGCTTTTGGGACTGTAATACAAGGGTGTCAAACTCAAATGCTGAGAGTAAGACAGTTCAAAGTTAGTCAATCAAATTCTTTGGTACTTTACAGAAATAAAAAAATATATACAAATAAAATAATAACAAAGAAAGTATGTTTGAATTTTGATTAATTCTTCACGCACCCGTTTTTTTACGAGCACTCGGTTGTAACGAAAAAATATCGTGTTCCCTTAATGCTCGTTTTTGCGAGCCTGCCTGCAACTGAAAATAGTCAAACATGATTAGTCGTTTGGGAATAGTTGAAAGTGACTTTTCGAATTTTTTCCGACAAGGGAAAAAATGTAAGTTGTTCTGCATTTTAGTCGCTATTTTACATAAAAAGCCGCTTTCACAATTGACTGCAAAATGTGCCTATACTTTGGCTATGATATAGTCGCCATAGTCGGCTTTGCATCAAAATAGGTGCCAATGGCAGCTCTGAAAAACTGCGGAAGTAAAATAGAAATAAATACAAACACCAATGCAACGGCCAGCAACAGGCTCTGGGCCCAACTGGACTGGTCCTAGTCAAATTATAGACCTCAATGAAGATCAATGGCCCTCTCATAGAGGCGGCTCGTACAGGGCGACTGCCCCTTCACTTTCAAAAGGAAAAGGGCCTTGCCCCCTCACTTTTTCAGAATAAATAACTAGATATCAATTGAAATTCTTTTTTACTCAATGGATTGATTATTTTACGAAAGTAAAAACTGCAAATTTCAAAAAATGGGCTTTTTTTAATCTATTTCATAATGATAGAGCTTAGAATCGGAAAGCGTATGACTAAGGTGGCCATCCGTCTTAATTTTTAAGGCCACTTCGCATTTGTTCAATTGGTCATTTAATCATTAGTGTTAAAATCTATATAACAAAATTCTTAAAAAATAGTTTCAGAGGTGCTGCCTCCTGCCCCCCCCCCCTACGCATGTTTCTTTTGACCCTCCACTTTTTTGGTTCACTAGCCGCCTATTGGCCCTCTTAAAGCTATCTACTCCCTTGCTCCTTACCACCTGTTCCAGTAAACTATTACAAGTTCCCACGACCCTGCTAAAATTGTAATTTTCCCGAATTTCCAGGTTAGCCGGAGATTTAAACAGTTTAAAACAATGACCCCGTGTCCTGCTTTCCGTGCAAAAATTTAACCCGATGATATCTTTCATTTTGATAAATTTAAACAACTGAATCATGTCCCCTCTGATTCTCCTTTGCTCTCAAGATTTTACATATTAAGCATTCTGAGTCTGGAATCATAGTCTAAATTTGAAAATATATTTACTAACCTTGTAGCGCTGTAAGCCTCCTTTTTACCCTTCCCAGAAAATGAATATCTTCCTTAAGATAAGGAGACCAAAACTGAGCAGCATACTCCAAATGAGGTCTGACCAAACTTCTATATAAAGGCAGAAGCACCTTCTTAGATTTGTTTGAAATAGATCTATTTATAAACCCAATCATCCTATTGGCTTCGTTACTATAGCAATGCTGTAACTGTACACAAAACTTGCAGTCTTGATTTATTAAGACACCTAGATCCATAACATTATCTGCCTTACTAATGACTGAACCCGGTAAATAATAGCTTGCATGCTTATTTCCATGACCTAAATGCAGTATTTGACATTTCCCAACATTAACTGCCATACCCCACTTGTCTGCCCACTTAGTAATATGATCCAAATCCTCTTGCAGCTGATTTACTTGTTCACCATTTTCTACAACCCCCATAACTTTGACTTCATCAGCAAAACAATTCATGTTTTCAGAAACATTTTCATGAATATCATTCATAAAAATTATAAACAAAAGGGAAACTAAAACTAAAAGAGGAGAAGACAGTTTAATGCTTTCTTCCTTACTCATATCATCTGGTCTACTTTCGGAGAAATATCGCTTACTGACTTTCAAAACAAACCCAAGGGGAGCATTGATAATTTTAGGTCAGACAGCCGACTTATTTTCTTTAATAAGAGTAAATAGCAAACCAATAAACACTTCCAAACATCGAAGTGATTTCCCAAGCGAACCTTTGCGTGTTTTGCAGTAAGTTTCTAAGAACTAATTATTAAATCGCATAATAAACACTGTACACTGAAATGTAGGGAATGGGCTACGAATTGATATTTTTTTTTCTGCGATTACAATTTAATATTTCGAAAACGTTCAAAAGATGGTGCAGTTATCACACAAGTTGACAACTTTTTACTGACTAGTTTAAGCCATGTTCATAACTATTCACCTGATGGCAACCCTCTACAAAATGGAACTGCAGTGTCTGGTCAACTATATAATGTTAACGGGGGGGGGGGTGAATGGTTCACTGCGCATGAACGATCGTTGAACATAACATGATTATTACTTCTTTTGGGTATGTTTCATTGAATGGGCCAAATAAATAAATAAATATATATATATATATATATATATATATACACTGAAGTGACAAAAGTCATGGGATACCTCTTAATATCGTGTCGGCCCTCCTTTTGCCCGGCGAAGTGCAACAACTCGACGTGGCATGGACTCAACAAGTCGTTGGAAGTCTTCTGCAGGAATATTGAGCCATGCTGTCTCGATAGACGTCCATAATTGTGAAAGCGTTGATGGGGCAGGATTTTGGGCACGAACAGACCTCTCGATGGTGTCCCATAAATGCTCAATGGGATTCATGTCGGGCGATCTAGGTGGCCAAATCATTCGTTGGAATTGTCTAGAATTTTCTTCAAACCAATTGCGAACAGTTGTGGCCCGGTGACATGGCGCATTGTCATCCATAAAAATCCCATCGTTGTTTGGGTACATGAAGTCCATGAATGGCTGCAAGTGATCTCCAAGTAGCTGCACATAAGCATTTCCAGTCAATGTTCGGTCCAGTCGCACTAGAGGACCAAGTCCATGCCATGAAAAAACAGCCCACACCATTACGGAGCCACCACCAGCTTGAACAGTGCCTTGCTGACAGTTTGGGTCCATGGCTTCGTGGGGTCTGCGCCACACTCGAACCCTACCATCGGCTCTTACCAGCTGAAATCGTGACTCATCGGACCAGGCCACGGTTTTCCATTCATCTAGGGACCAACCGATATGCTCACGTGCCCACGAGAGTCGCTGCAAGCGATGTCGTTCTGTCAGTAAAGGCACTCGAGTCGGTCTTCTGCTGGAATAGCCCAAGAAATCCAAATTTCTCCGCACAGTTCTAGCAGACACGTCCATTGTACGTCCCACATTGATTTCTACGGTGATTTGACGCAGTGTTGCTTGTCTGTTAGAATTTACGACTCTTTGCAGACGTCGCCGGTCTCGATCTTTAAGTGCAGGCGGTCGACCACTGCGCTGTCCATGGTGGGATGTTATGCCTGAAATTTCATACTCTCGGCACACTCTTGACACAGTGGATCTGGGAATGTTGAATTCTCTAACGATTTCCGAAATGGCATGACCCATGCGTCTAGCTCCAACTAACATTCCGCGTTCAAAGTCTGTTAATTCACGTCGTGCGGTCATCATCACGTTAAAACCTCTTCACATGAATAACTTGAACAGAAATGAAAGCTCTGTAAAAGCACTGCGCATTTATACCTGTTCTATGCGATGCTACTGCCATCTGAAAATTTGCATATTGCTATCCCATGACTTTTGTCACTTCAGTGTATATATATATATATATATATATATATATATGGTAGACTGATCAGTGAATGAACACTTAAGCGAATTTTCAATTCAAAAATTCATAGCGTCGATAAAAATTGTAGCATTTGCCACATGATAATAAAAGCACTTATAATAAAAGCAGACGATATATATAATATTAAAAAGAAAAGATTGGAAGAGCTTTTATAGTTCTGCTTCAGGTCATATGGGAGGGGGGTAAAAACAGAAAAAAGTTCCCAAACCCAGTGAGTGAACAGCCCTACCAGTGGACAAATGCAACATTTTCTAGTGATTTTCTTTCTGTGAATGAGTAGAAAGAAGTTACTTCTGCTGTTTCATCTAAAAAAATGTTTCAAAACTTTATTTTTTCAAAATATATACGAGGGGTTCATTCATTGGTCGACCTACCCTATATTGTGGCCTTGCGAGTTTGACATCCTTGTGTAGTATATATGGCATGTATATTTTTTATTCATCTCTTTTATTTTTTTAATGAATCAATTAAATGTATCAACATTGTCCAATGCTTATTATTAATCTATTTATGCGTTTTATTAAGATTACTGCAACGAAGAACGCCAATCTAGTCATTTAATGTGCAATATAATCACCGTCTGACAAAAAATAGCAATATTAAAGAAGCCACTACGACATTGCTAATGTTTTCTTAGTTCATTGAAGCTACTATCATTTCAATAAATTTGTTTAAAATATGTATAAAATCTATATTTGATAACTGTATGAATTACTTTACTTCTGTTTATAAATTATTTACTTTACATAAATGTTTTTATATTTTGTCGTCAAATTTCTGTGATGTTTCAGCAATCAATTATTTTCTAAGCAGGAAAACATACGATAGTGCAATATTGAAAAAATAATAACAATAATAAGTGGCAATCAAAAGAGCATTGTAAAACCTGTTTTAGGAAACAAAAATTTTTGCCCCGCATCCCCGTTACTGAAATATTAGCTCTTAAAATCCGCCGAAATTTTTAAGAAAAGTCGCTAAATTTAGTTCCTTTAGTTAGGGGTTTTTTTTTTTTTAGAGTTTCAGTGAGCAATAGTCTAAAAGTTTTTGAGAAAGAATTTTAAGACATCTGGCTCTTTAACATATCTTACCTGTTGCTTTCCGAACAGCGGGCGTGCTGTCTTTCTGCTTGTCAAGGCATTTTTTTACTTTTAAAAATAGTGGTTTTAAAATCATTTTAGTGCAATTACAATAGAATCTTACTCTGCTATAATCGGAAGAAGTTACAGTCATTTGCTTGCAAAACTTTTCGTTCCCCCTCCCCCCCCCCCCCCCGCATTTTTTTTTTTTTTTTTTTTTTTAAGATCTGTATTTTGTACAATTTTCAAAGCGAAAATCTAAATTGGTATTATTTACTTATTTTACCAAATTTCGCTAAAATCGGTGAAATGGTGAGGTCAAAAACTAATTTTGATGATTCTTTTGACGTGGCATTGCCCTAAAATGAATGAAAAAACACTATTTTTACCAGTAAAAGTATGAAGCTCAGAAAAAAATGCTACGTTTACCGGTAGCCAGACAGCCGCATGCTAAAGGAAGGATATAATAAAGGGGCAGACATTTTAAAATTCTTGATTTTTCGACGAACTATAATGGAAGGCATCTTTTTTATGAATTAGATAAATACCTCTGTGAACAAATACAAAACATAAATACAACGTTGTTAAAAACATAAATGCGAAGGAATACTGCAGACACGTGTTTCGACGTTACAAGGAACGCCTTTTTCAAAGCAAAAAAATTGTGAGCTTATGGATGCAGACATCCAACAAAAGTTTTTTGTCAGATGTCTGGGTATGCATCCGTAAGTTCACAATTTTTCGCATTGAAAAAGGCGTTCCTTGTAACGTCGAAACATGTGTCTTAAGTGTTCCTGCGAATTTTTGCTTTTAACAACGTCGTAATACGGTGAAATAGAAGGATGAATTTCTCACCATGTCTTTAAATTTGGTGTTTTTCTTAAAATTTCTCCAGACTTTACTTTTCGATAACGGGTAGATGAGGGCAACTACTGTTGCGTCAAAAATATTACTCGAGATGCTTTTTCGATTGGTACCTATTTGAACTTTTTTCACTAGTCCTGTGGTTCTCTGGTGAGATCATTTTAAAATTCTATGTTGTAAGTAACTACTAAATTACAAACTTGTGTACTGCAGAGAAAATATTCCTAGAAATCTTTCTTGATAAATGATCAGAATTATTTTTTAAAAAAATTCTTTTTTGACAAATATTACTCAATTTTTTTAAAGATTATTTTAGAGATGCCTGCATAAATTAATTTAATCTCTGATAATTGTTAAATGAATGTTGTGTAAATGTTGTCTAGTTCTTGTTGGTTAAACATGTGATATTTTAAATGAACTGGATATTTGAATAATATTTCGTGTATTTATTCAATAAACTATTCGAATAAATGTTGAAATATTCGAGCGAACTCACCATGACTCATGAGTATGGATTTTGTAATTAAGGCACACACACGCTGCAGAAATAGAATATTACAAAATTTTCAATACAATAAAAGATATTTTTCCAGATAACTAAAAAATAAAACGGATGACAAAGAGAAAAAAACTTTTATTGGAAAGTAATATTTACGCAACATATCACGTTTAAGTCAAATGCGATCGTTACGTGATTTTGCTACACTGAGGTGTTTAAGTACCGAAACGCACACACACAGCCGTGATTGAGAACTACTGCTTTAATATGTTTCTACAGCAGGGTTGCCACAGGAAAAATGCAATAAAAAAGTAGCAAAAGTAGCCAAAAAATTTCAAAAAAGTTGCAAAAAAAAGTAGCAAAAGTTTGCAAAAAAAAGGGCTTTTACCATATTTAATTTAGGTTTCTGATTATGATGTATTTGCTGTAAAATACATTTAAATGTAAAAATGAGTAATTATTGTAGAAAAAATACAGAATTTTTTGAAAAGTAAGCTTAAAATGAAAAATACTGAAAAAAAAACGTTTTTTTTTTGTTTTGTTTTTTTTTAATGTATGTTGTTAATATGACTTAGCACCGAAAATTTTTTTTGAACCCTCCCTTTTTCAAAATCCTGGGCACGGGCCTGGTCAGCATTGCTAGTTACTAATTACTTTTATTTATCCATTATTTTTTAAAACAACATCACTTTATACGAGGGGTGATCCGAAAAAAAGTTTACAAGGCAAATGAAAAAGTATTTATTAACAATAGAAACAAGAAATACATGCGATTCAAGAGACATATCTGGCCTTCCCTCTTCCACACAGTCGCCAAAATTATTTAGGCATTTGTCAGAACGTTCGATCAACTTGTTTGTAGGATCTTGGTAGTTATCAGGGACCTGCTCACTAAGCAATTTCTCGGCAGCTGTTTTCACTGCATTGTCTGAGGTGAACTGTGTTCCGTATAAAAGTCGCTTCAAAGCCGAAAAATGAAATAGTCACTAGGAGCTAAATCAGGGCTTGGAAGGTGATTCCAGACCTCCCACTTGAACCTTTGCAGCAATTCCTGAATCTAGCAAGCTGTATGAGGCCTAGCATTGTCATGCAGAAGAATGATGCCTTTGCTCAGTAATCCAGGCTGTTTGCGTCAGATGTCTCAACGCAATTTCGTTAATGTGGCACAGTACGGCTTGCACCTCTTTGCGAGACCTCGTGCCATTACTGTCGCTCTTAAATGTCTGCCTACTGACGGTACTTACTCGTAGAACCGCTGTAGGACAACTAACGCCATCTGTTAACCACCCTGGGTGGAAATATTCGCTCCACAATTATTACGTTTCCAAATGCTTCTGCTTGCCGGAGGAACTTTTTATGGATCAACCTACGTATATTAGACCTGCTTATGTATTTTTGAACATTTTAAACAATGGTCAGTTGACAGGAATTTCTCTGTCGGGAGTGATCACAGGCATTCCCATCGCGAGTTCAAAAGCTGGTCAAGAATCAAAGTTTAATAAATAAATAAAACTAAGCAGAAGGTATGCTCAGAAAACCCGAAATTTTTTTTGTTTATTTCACATGTGGGCGATTCTATGTAAACTCGTAATTGGCTGTTCGGACCCAGTATTTTAAGAGTAATAAAGTATCTATCGCTCTTAATACAAGTAAACCCGAAAGCAGAATACTGCTAAATCGGCGACGTACGTCGCAGAACAGACATCGGGGCTGCAGAACAATTCTATTCAAAATTAAGCAACCAAAAAAAAAAAAAAAGTTATAGCTCAAAAACGCGCAAAAAAAAAAAAAAAAAAAAAAAAAAAAAAAAAAAAAAAAAAAACCGTTCTTGTTCGAAAGCAAAAAAAAAAATAAAACGTTTCGCTCGTAGCCCATGTCTCGCAGAGCAGCAGGCAATAATGTCGGCCCCGTAATGGCAGGCTACCGACATTATTGCCTGCTTATCGACTTATATGGCAGTGCCATATAGACCACAGCAGACGTGCGGACGACTTGACTTGAGCTTCTGAGGACCTTCCTGTTCTTCCGCAGAACTTCAGTGATGACACTTGCGCAGGCTTCGTTTGAAGTTCTGCAGTCCTTCTTATTTGGGCCGCAGAACTTTAGCTACGAAACTTGCAGTACACATTCGCTATTCAAATAATATTTCCAACGATTTTTTTTTTCCGCATGAAAATCGCGGAAACGCAAACTTAGTCTGAAATTCTGCGAGCCTTCACATTTTGGCCGCAGATCTTAAAAGACGAAGCTTGCGGTAGGTACACAAATCAGTTCTTCAAATTATGTTTGAAACAATTTTTTCGCAAGAGAGTCGCAGGGGCGCAGATTTTCAATTGAAGTTTTGCAGGTCTTCACATTTCATCCGCAGAACTTCAGTGACGACACTTTGTTTTTCTAAACCATGTTTCCTCATGAGGGAATCGCGGGGACGCAAGCTTCGCTTGAAATTCTTCGGGCTTTCCCATTTTGGCCGCAGAACTTCAGTGACGAAGCGTGTAGTACAAATAGTTTTTCAAATTATGTTTAAAACAATTAATTCTTCAGCGTTAAAGAGTCGCGGTGAGCGGAATTCGTTTGAAGTTCTGCGGGGGGCCTACACATTTTATCCACAGAACTTCAGTGACGAAACTTGCAGTACAAACTATAGTTATTCAAATTATGTTTTAAACAATTAATTCTTCCGTGTTAAAGAATCGCGGGAAAACGGGCTTCGTTTGAAATTCTGCGGGCCTACGCATTTTATCCGCAGAACTTCAGTGACGAAACTTGCGTTACAAATTAGGTATTCGACAATGTTGAAAACATTTTTTTCCTCGTGAGATAATCGCGGGGGGGGGGGGGGGGTACTCGCTAGAAGTTTCGCGATCTTTCACATTTTGGCCGCAGAACTTCAGAGACGAAATTTGCAGTGCATATTAGTTATTCAAATGATGTTTAAAACTATTAACTCTTCCTGTTGAGAGAATCGAGGGGCGCACGCTTCGTTTAAAGTTCTACGGGCTTTCACAGTTTGGCCACAGAACGTCAGCAACGAAACTTCCAGAACAAATTAGCTTTTCAAATTTTCTTTGAAACAATAAATCGTTACTCATCAATAAATGGCAGAGGGGGGTGTTCGCTTGAAGATCTCTTTGCGTTTTGACCGCAGAACTGCTGTGACGAATCTTACAGAACAAATTAAGATTTCAAATAATTTTTCCTGCGGAAGAATCGAGGGGACACAAGCTACGTCTGTAGTTCTGCGGGCCTTATCATTTTGACCGCAAATTAGTTATTCAGATTGTATTAAAAACAATTTTCCGGTGAGAGAATCGCGGGAGCAAAGCTTTGTTTAAAGTTCTGCAGCATTTCACATATTGCCGCAGAATTGCACTTACGGAACTCGCAGTGAAAATTATTTATTCAAATGATGTTTATAACGATTTTTTCGCGTAAGAAAAACGCGGGGTGGAGGGGGAGGGGAGTCTCCTTTCAAGTTTTTCGGGATTTCACATTTTGGCCGCAGAATTTCTGACGGAGCTTGAAGTAAAAATAGTCATTCAAATTATTTTAAAACAATTTTTCCGCTTGAGAGAATCGCGGGGCCGAAGTAATTATATTTGAAACAATTAACTTCAGGCTAAAATTAGGAAAATAGGTGTAATCCAAGCCCCTCCTCCCCCCCATCGGAAAAATGGATTTTAACATTTGTTCTGCGATCTGGAAATTAGTTAACGTCCCAATGCCGAGCTTGAAATTTTTGAACTTGAGTTTTTTGAACTGAATTTCTGAACCGATGATGAAGTATATATATAGTAAGCATTAATAACACAATTATAAATATATTTGTCAAACTAAAGCATTTAAAATATGAATTAATGAAAATAAAGCAAGAAGTATTTGCAAACTTATGAAATCTTTCTAATTCAAACTCTTCATAGAAAAATGAAACAAATTTAAAAAAGAATTATTGTCTTTACCATGGTATTAAAAAATTAAGTTGATTTGGTTGTATTTTTGGCATAAAAGCCTCAATAGGCTATACTGAGCCAAACAATTGTTTAAAAGCAAATGTGTCAAAATGAAAATGTTTGAAGAAAGAACCTGTAGAATTAAGAAAATTTTTGCTGAAATCAACACATAAATGAAGTTTTAAATTTTGAATAGTAAAAAACAGAAATCCAAACTGCTGAAGAAGGAAGAATTTCCCTAACAAGTCTTTCAAAGGAGGATGAAAATGACTAAAGAATCTGAAACGAATATGATTTAAATTTGGACAATCGCGAGGCAATCACCATTGTATATGCTATGCAATACTGTCTGATTGACATAACGTGTGTTACATTAGGGCAAAACAGATGTCTATGAGTAAATCTGGTGTGGCCCAAAGAAAGAGGTATTACAACTTCTTTTCTGGTGATCTTTGATGACTTGAAACATTCGTCGAAGGCTGACAACAGTGCAAATAATTTCGCGACACACACACGCACACGCACGCACGCGCACGCGCGCACGCACACACACACACACACACACACACACACACACACACACCATGTAAGTACGCAAGAAAATGGTACAAATCATGTCCGGGACTTTAGAATTTTTTAAAATCAATATTAAAAACTCCCACCCATTAAGTGTATTTTATATTGGTTTTCCATTTAATTTTGTGCCATCAAGTATCAATTTATTAAGTATAATCCTAATAAATCCTAATATAGAAAGGACACAACAAAAATTATGTTTGTCAGAAGAAGGAGAAAATGACGCGTCCCAGCTTCAAATTGCTAGAATTTTCAATGTGATTTAAAATTAAACTGAAATGCAACAACAAAATAAATGACAGTGCAGTGCACAAAATATGCTTCTGACACCATTTCTGCAGTTTATTACGCAAATGAAAAAAAAAATCCCCAAAAAACATTATTCTATGTTTCTCTATGTTTCGAATTGTCCACTCTTTTACAAGCCTTTTGGAAATAAAATAAACAATTGCATTCAATCTGATATATTTTTTAAAAAAAATATAGATAGTATAACTGCCGTGATTAGCTTGCTACATTGAATTATGTTGTCAACAACCAGGGTGAGCCTCATTCTTTTCTTATGGTAGTTAATTTGAACTGTTGGATGCCCACTCTGTTACAGTCGATTTCATGATGTATATATTATGTGTATATTATATGTAAAAATGAGAAAACACTTTTTGGTAACATTTTGACGGTAAGTATATAATGTATAAATCTATCTTGCAGAACAATTTTGGGCAAATAATTTTGCGTCGCAGAACATCACTAAGTATTCTGCTTTGGGGCAAGTAAAGCTTTAATTCTTAGTAGCACAACTGTATTTGGAGCGATAACAATTTAATTCTTTTCTAGAAATTATCTAAGCACCAAAAACACAGTCCCCTGACTGTCCCAATCCTATAGTCTATGACTTAAAGGCAATATTTAAAAAAAAAAACGTATTAACACTACATAAATTTGGCAATTAATATCTAAAAATAGAGTAATGCAATTATATCTTTTTTATGAGAGAAATTTTTTTTTATGTCTTTTAATGTTTGTTTCGCGTTCTTTTTTTCTTTCGATTTCCGTTGTACATTTCAGCAAAAAACAAATAAAAATATGCAATAAAAAATATTCATCTTTTTTTAACCACCAGTTACAATATCTACCAAATAGAAAAAATAAATAAAAATAACTAACCAACCATGATTAACAGTCAATGATTTTTAAATATCGTTTGCATTTGATATTTCTTTTAATGATTTACATTTCAGTAAAAAAAAAAAATTATAAAAATATGCGGAAAAAAAAAGTTACAGTTAATCAACAGCTTACAGTACATATCTCACTGAAAAAGTTTTTGTTAATTGACATCGATATCTTACTGTTGATGTTTTTCCAGGTGACATAAGATCTGATTGAATGATATAAAGAGGAGCTTGTAATGGGGAGTAAATGAATAACTGTACATTCAAATGTGTAAGCAATTAAAAGAAGATCAGTGTTTTGAAACATCGATGTTTTTCGGCCAATGTATCAATACTATCGATGTTCTTATTTTCCAACATCGATGTTTTGCCTCCGATGTCGTACCCCTAGAAAGTACACATTCTAAATCCGTCATTTTTGCCTACTTATGAGAAAACTTACACGGGTTTTGAATTCTGAAAAGTGACCTTGAACGCCTACTGAAATTAAGTGAAGACAGTAAGCTATTTGTGATTTCAAAGAAAAAAAAAAAGTACACTAATCTCAATGGAAAGAAACTCAATACTTCAAGTGTATTTTAAACTGCCTTTTTGTGTAATGTATGCTCCTGACAAGCTTTCTGAATGGCTTACTTGCAAGTGCTTACCATTCAAGTTATAAAAATTCTAAACAATGATTTTTTTTTTAAAGTTGAATGAAAAAAAAAATGAATTTTATAAATTAGATCCCCTCACGAGAAATAATTTATATTTTTTGAAAGAGATAAGAGCTTCTTGTCTATCATGTCTATGAAAGAGAAAAGATATGCTCACATGAAAACATTTATTAGGTTCCATCTTTTTCTCCGAGACTCTCCCATGGGTTCATCTCTTCTCTAATCTCTTCTAGCCTTACCAGGGAACCACACGACTAATTTAATAATGAAAAAAGTTGAAAGAGGTACATATCTAAAGAGCAAATAGAAACGTTTTTTGGACAAAACAAGTTTTGCCCTCGTGCCCGTTGTTGAGATAAAAGGTCTTGAAATCAGTTAAAATTTGAAGAAAAGTAAGTACCAAATATTAAGATTTGGCGCGAAATTGAAAGCCTCACATGATTTCACTGCCTGAACGTAAAATGACAATCATATGCAAAGCACGTGAAAAATCTTCCATAGCTCACTGAAACTTCTGTTAAAAATTTGGTAGATTTAAACACTTTGCGGTTTTTGGCGAGATATCTCGTCCTGCTAACACATAACTCTGGTAATGTCCAACCACAGGGGGGTTAAAGACAACATATTTCGATAATGAGGCTATGAGGGTACATAGGTCATACACCAAGAAACCATTTTTATAATAGAAACTAAGAAACATTTTCTTGCTGTTTCAATTGCTACCACTACTTTCATTTTTATACTATTGTATGGTTTCCTGGTTAAGATTGCAGCAACAGCATAGAGTGTAGAAGCAGACTCTCCAGGGTAAAAAGTGGAATCCTCTCTAAAAGTTTTTCTAGAAAAGAATTTGACTAACAAAAAAAAAAAAACAAAATTCTAAGAAATGGTCTGTGTGAAGAAATACCAACAGCAAAAAGTATTATAGAATTGCATGCGAAGGTTGACTTACAGAAGTTTATGTAACAGAAAAGTTTTCGATTTTTCAATTTTACTTTTATATGATGACATGAGCATCATCTGTGAAAAAAAATTTTGAAATACAACAAGTACTTTTTTTTAAAAAAAATTTTAAGTTCAAGCGACGGCAGGTTGATTTTTTTGATAACGTGTGCCAATAGAGCAAGATTCTTGGACAGCGAAAGCGGCCAAACCGGTTTTTCCCCCGCATTCACAATGCTACGTGAACAGGCCTGCCGTGCTCGGCAAAAGAAGCCCAGTAAAGTACTTCTAAAAATTTAAAGCTCGTTTTATTGCCAAAAAGTTTTTAAATCATAATCTCTGATACTTGTGGCAGATTATTGGTTTGCCGTTTGATGAATCCAATCATCAGAGCGAATTAATAGACAAACTAAATGATAACAGAAGGAAAAAAAACTAAACGATGAAAAGCTCAAAAGCTTGTGTGTCTGCGATACAATTTTGTACGTGAATGGTTGAAAGCTCCATAAACTAATTGAGAACGGAAGGGAAAAAACTCCATAGTGAAAAGCTCATGTATCTGCAATACAATTTTATGTGTGAACGGCTAAAAGACACAGCCATATCGTCAGCACCATGTTAAAATTACGAATGTGAAAATCTGCACTTTTCAGGAGAGCCAAAACTCTGAATATAATTTTTTCCCAGCTGATGTGTTTGGTTATTTTAAATTTTTTAATTTTTATAGATATCTTTAAGAGTAAAACTATCGTTCGAAAGTATTTTAATTTTAATTATTTGTAAAATTTCGAGCTTGAAAAACGCGATTTTTCACATTCGTTATTTTAGCATGGTGCCGACGATATGGCTTCACTGGTTTAATTTCTGAAGGCAAGCTTTTTGCACATGGGGTTTTTGAAAATTCATTAAAAATCAATTGTGTGTTTAAATTCAGCAATGGTAAATTTTTGTGTTTGCTAAGTCTCTTAATAATATCTAGTAGCCAAAGTTCGAATATTTAATACGTTGGTACTTCTCTATTGGGTGTCAAATTAATTTAGGGCCGTGGTGGCCCGATCGGTAAGGCATCGGACTCGTGTTCGGAGGGACCCGGGTTCGATCCCAGCCGATCAAAGATCCACCGTCTTGATTAATGGTGGCTGGGAGGCGTTGAAAATGTCGTGGTCACAAAGTCCTCCAAGTGAAACGATACCTCTGGGGCTGCTGGGCCTAGGGTTTGCTCGACCCTAGGTTCTGGTTCAAAATTAAGAGCAGAACGCCTTTCAGGGCCCTATCCCGGTTAAACCACAAAGCTGTGGTAGGTACGGGGGACCCTGGAGGGTGAAATGAAATGAAATGATGGCTTTGATAACTGGATATTTCAGCCGAATTGAATGGATGTCAAATTATGAGATTTTCTCACCCATTGAAATTAACACATGGTCAACTCTTGAAAAATAAAGTTGAACTTGGTGGGGTACTAGAACTATTCATGCCTCGGACTTTCAGAGTCTC
>JAXGGA010009222.1:0-52468 GCA_038373865.1 Uloborus plumipes | reverse complement strand
GTTTTTTTCTTTTTTTTTTTTTAGTTTTTGAGAGAGGAGCGAGCGATGTGAAATTCTTGTCTACTCTCTCCTCTTCACTCCTACACACACACGCACACACACACACACACACACACACACACACACACACACACACACACACACACACACACACACACACACACACACACACACACACACACACACACACACACACACACACACACACACACAGTTTCCCCCACAAAGTCACATAAAATATCGGCGTCAGCTAATTTTTTCAATACGATTCCTTACTAATATCACCTGTTCGAAAATGATTTAAATTAGACTCCTTAGATAGTTGATATATTTCCAAACTTTTTAAGATATCCAACTGGAACTTTTTCTATTTGCACATGTACTTGGGTTTTAATTATTAAGGTTATAATCTTCTACCTTTCGCAAGTTTAAGAATTGTTAGTTTACACTGATGAGGGGAAACCGTTAGAACCCCTCCGATGAAAAATTTTTAACAAAAATCCATTTCGTTAATGCAAATGTAAAAATGTAGCCCAAACAAGAAAAAAACACAATCAGTTTTTTTCCCTTGATGTTTACTTCAGGAAAAAAAGGAGAACGTAAGAATATTAATGCACTAAACTACTTGTAACGTCTTGTATTTTTCCTCTTTAACTTATTTTAATTGTTAAAATATTCATGGCAAGGAAAAAAAAATCAGTGCTGTAAGATTTGCTTTCAAATAAATCTGCTGCCGAGAAAAATCTCAAGTTTTCTGAAACTACATTTAACAATAAATAATAGAAATAAAATAAATACTTTTTTCAAATTTTTGATACATCTAAAGTGTTTTATTATTATTATTATTATTAATTTTAGCAAAATATTTTTATTGAAGAACCGTAGTGAATGTCTCTATCGTTGCCAATACAGAGAAAATGAAAATTAATTGAAAAACAAACTTTTTCTCAGTTATTAGTTGTAAATTAGTAATGAGCACATAAATCAGGGATCCTAACTCAATAACTTTTTGAACTTTATTTTCTGAAAGTAGTTTAAAATACGATATTGAACTACTTTATGCAAATAAAATGAGCAATATTACAACTTTTTTTCTTTGGGAACTTATGTATGGTATTGAGGCTTTAAGGTAGTTTTAGGCATCCGCGTTTTTTTTTTTTTTTTTTTTCAATCGAAAAAGATGTCACATTTTCTGGACTAATAAAATAAAAAAAATGTATTGCTTACAAATAAGAAAAAAGGAAGTTTAAAACTTTAATACAAACCTCAATATTTGAAATTAAGAAACGTCTAAAACACATTCCTATGAACCCTTTTCTGTGCCTTTAAGGCGTAATAAAACACCGGACGTGTTGTCATCACAGAAAAAGGGTGTTTCTTAAGACAAAAGAAATTTTGTTGGTCATTTCATTTTATATCACCGAAGCGCTCCTTTTTACTTTCGAAGCACTTGAAATTCTTTCAGAATGAAAGACATTCCATTTCAGTTTTTTCTCGCCCTTACATTGTTTGCTACCTTAATAACACATTCCAGAAAAAAAACTTAGGCGGAATGAAAATGAATATTTTTATCTGCATGATTTTTTATTTATTTTTTTATTTTTCAAGTTGAAATTATAGTTTTGATAACACAGAGGAAAATTCTTCTTCATCTAACGTTCATAATATCGCTTAAGAAATTTATTTTGAAATGTTGAATACGATTATTTTTCTTATCCTACAACTAGAGCTGGCGCAAAGCGCGGTTTGGCCGAAGCACCGAAGACCGAAGATTCGGCCAACTAATGACGGAAACTTTGGTTGCAGCTTTGATTGTCACACGCATTGAAGTTTGATCACAGTAAATGCATGCAATATGATACTATTTTCCATATGTTTCAATATTCTTAATATTACACAACAATTTTAGCTTAAGGTTTCATTTTTAAATTAATTTTTCTGAAGGAAGTATTTGTTTTTGCTTTGTGCCGGTCGTACTAATTTTTTTACTGAAATGAGTAGTATGAAGCATTTTTTTAATGTAAAAAAACATGTTCTACAGTTAAGATGATGTTTATAATCAAACCCTCTCATATGATCAAATTAAAGTACAGTCGAACCAGCTTAATGGAACAGCCATTTTGACATTAGAAAATTTTCTAATAGGCCAGATATTCCATTATACGGGATCAAAATAATACATTACAATAGTTTGGTACATTGAAAATGCATTACATTAACCGGGATATTCTATTAACCAATGACTGCACAAGATAATAGCTGCTATTTGAATTGCTTTTTAACATTATAATAGATATATAGATATTTTTAATTTAAAAATGTTGAATGTAAGTTTAATTTGTTTGAGTCATTTACATGTATTCTTTTTACTTATCATTCAGTATGGATATTTTAAATGAAAAAAATTACATATGTTCGATTTTCTAACAGTTAATTTCAAAGAGAATTTAATTAAAAGTAAGATTTTCCTTAAAGTAAAAAGTCGAATCATAATATCTTTCATCAAAGTTGGAGGTGTAAGGAATGAGCACTCTCCTCATATTTTGCTTGTAAAAAAATAATAATTAAGCTTTAATGTAATTTTGTTAATTCTCATAATCCTGAATTATTTTTTATAAATTTTGATCAATATCTACCAGAGAACTACAGTTTACTAGCTTCATTTCAAAGCAGGTTACATTATTTATGGCATTATTAATTAGATTAATTTTACCTATTTATTGCAAATGAGCTTTAAGTTAAATAGAATATGCTGTTAACTATTGAAGTTTTTGATTCCTACGGTTCAATGCGTAATTATTTTAATTAAATATAATTTTTTTCTATGTGTTATTACTAAATTATATAAAAATATATTTTTTTTTTTTCCAGGATTAACAGCTCAATTTTGAAAAGTAGAACATAAAATGTAAAAACAAGCAAAAATATTTTTTCCTGAGAACAATGATGCGATTTATCACGGGACGCGGGAGCGTCCCGCCCCGCCAAGAAAACCAAATACAAGCCGCCAAGAAATTTCCGTCGCCAATAAAAATGTAAAAGAGCGACTAGGACTGTTTACGCGAGTAACCAAACCGGGGTTTTCACCCCTCTGTATCTCAGCCCCAGAAAGATCCTTAGAGTTCATTTTTGGTGTACTCAATCTCCAGCGGCCCCTGACGGCACATACTAAAGCAAAACATCCAGGACCCTCAGGGGGAGGGGTGATATATGTTATAAAATCGCTATTTTTCGCACTTTTTAAAAATTGTTTGACAGGGGTCCAGACTAAACGGTAACTCGGATTGAGCTCTGCTTTTGCACCCACATTTATTTTGTCCCAAAGCTTGGCATAGGGGTGTCTTCGACCCCCCACCCCCTCCCCCCTCGTTTTTATTTTCCGTATCTTTTCTCCCCGGGGGTCTTTAGTGTTGATTTTTGGTATGAATATTCTCGATGAGACATTGAGGACATTTTCCCAAAATTTACCCCCCGAGGTCATCGCACCCCGGAGTTATTAATGCTTAAAATTGGTCCGATTTCTACCTACTAGCTCTGTTCAACATCTGAGCATTTATGTTTTCATTGTTGGGCCACGAGGAAAGAAAACTCAATGATTTATAATTTCATCTGTTGCCAGTTTCTATTTGTTAACAAATAAAATATTTGTAATTGATTTTATTGCATATAGCTTTTAAAAGGGATCTTCAATTTAGTTCATTTTAATATGAGATCGGCAGTAAGGGTTGGGGTTTTTTTTTTAACTTTTAATTTAATCGTAGTATTGTTAGCAACTAGCTTTGTTTTGCGTCGGTTCGGGTGGTACATTGTGATTGATTTCAAATTTATCCTAGACTGAAGAAGATCCTTGAACTTTTGCACCAAATGCATGCTGCCAAGAAAACCACAGATGTCGGACCGCCAAGAAAAATGTTGAAGGGAAAAAAAAACATGCAAAGTAAATTTTGAAGAGAAAAAAAAACAGGCAAAGAAATAATATTAATGCAAAAATATGTGATATCTCCCCAAAAACAACAGTGTTGTAAAAAAATCCCCCGCCAAGAAAACCTTAAATACTCAGCCTTAAAAAGTTATGATATCGAGTTTTCCCGCCAAGTTTGTGCCAAACTACAACTAACCTGTATGTATAGTTCTTTTAAATTGTTTTCAGTCCTGCCAGGCGGGAAGTTTTTACTCATTAAGCAACCACCTCACAAGACAAAGCTTCCCAGTGCAGGACTGAAAACAATTTAAAAGAACTATACATACAGGTTAGTTGTAGTTTGGCACAAACTTGGCGGGAAAACTCGATATCATAACTTTTTAAGGCTGAGTATTTAAGGTTTTCTTGGCGGGGGATTTTTTTACAACACTGTTGTTTTTGGGGAGATAACTATTACAAATTAATTTTATCTATTAATTATTAAAAGCGAACAATTGTCCAGGGCTAGGGGGGTGCAAAACATACATCTTAGGCGGATGGTGGGTTCGCGATAGAACCAAGCACGGGAAACGCATTCCATATCGCAAATTTGCAAGTTATTTTTGGGGCGGGGGAGGGTGGAAACTCACAAACACAAAGCATGTTCTTCTTAGTGCTCATTACAAACTTATTTGCTTTTTTTTCACTACTGAAAAATTACTTTTGAAAAATAAAAGGAAAAATTGCAATGAAAACAAAAATAATATTTTACTAAGAAAAGTGACGCGATTTACAAACATTACAAACTATTTCCGTCTCTGTAATTTTAGCAATGCGTTAAAATGAACTTGAAAAAAAGTTTAAATTTTCTTCGTTTCAAAAATCTTTAATGGAAGAGGAACTCTGTACATATATACAAAGCTATATACTGCTGAACTGCCCATGAGTAAAATTGTAGTATTTTTTTTCCAGCTGAAAGAAACATCTGCGGTCACGAAAGGGAAATACTTTAAAGATTTAGAAGGAGTAATATCTAAAAACAGCGAATGGGCTTTCAAGATATTTTGAAGGCAATAAATCTGTCTCGACCTTTATAGATGGATCAAGTATCTCCTAGATGAAAAAAAAACCCTTTATTGTTAAAATTATACCAAGGAAATTTTACTATGTATTGCAATGTGTTTTTCTTTCCTTGTAATAGTTTCTTAAATCATATTTTAATTCACTAAAAGGAAGAAAGAAAAAAAAAGAATATTTAAAGGAAACTTTTCGAAGATTTTTGTAACGTGTGAATCTTAGCTATATATGTGTTTTAATGAATAGTTAAACTCCGAAACAAATCGAATAAGTACTTTTTTTGTATTCCGGATTTTTTTTTCAAACTTATCTAAGCTTTGTCTTCATGTTTTGTTAGACACGTTTTATTTTGCCTTTAAATTTACTTAGACACTGCCCCTGATGCCCTTGTGGATTACTGGTGCAATTGGAGAAATTGCTCTGTCAGATTTTCCTTTTTTCATAATAAACAACCCACGTTGTCACATGATCCAGTTTTCAATGAGTGAATATGAATAATGCTACAGTATGTGAGATAAGAGAAGCGAGGGAAAACGGAATGTAACGGGAGGTTTCTTTGAAAATTTCAAAACAATCCTTTGTTTGTTATTCCTTTTCGTTTACTGCCGAATATTTTGCGTCGAAGTCTAGAAGATATTTTTTCCCGTTTTGGTGATGTAAATAAAAGCATCATCACCTTCCCGTCTACTGAAATAACTATCTTTTAGAACAGAAAAATAATACATCTGCTTGGTTTGAAATTATTTTAATTAATTAATTAATTTTGTTATTATTGGTTTTCTGTTTGTGAATAAAACTTCTTCTAAGTTAGCCTATTTTCAAGTTGTTTTGTTACAATTATTTTATTTCTCTTAGGATTTAGAAACTTATGCGAAAGCATTAAAATAGGTAGTAAACAGTTCAATTTAGATTTTTACTTTAGTGTTTTACATAAATTTGATTGAATTTTTTTTTTCACAAACAAAAATTAGCATTTTTGATAAAGGATTCATCTATAAAATGATCTATGTTTAGCTTCATTTGTTTGGTTAAATGTGACAAGAGCCTTCATAGGCTATTTGCACCAAAAAGGATCTATGACTTTCAATTTTAAAAATCCCTATGAGAATTTAAAAAATGAGTTAAAATTGAGATATTGACTTTTAAATTGGGCAGTTCAAAATTTACCTATAGCATAAATTAATAAACCTTGACATCAGTTTTTCCGGCAAAAAGGTTTTTAAAGTAAAGTAGTTTTTTTTTTAAATTTTAGAATGTGTTTAGTTTGTGATCCGCGTACAAGAGAAGATATTTTTAACAATAATAGTGGCTTTAGCATAGTTAGAGTTTTAGCTTTAGTTACTGTTTTTATTTTAAAAATAATCATTATGGTCTAACACATGCTATTGTACATTTACAATATAAGGACTAAGGGTAGTTTTCAGCAAACTCTATGCTCTAATTCAGTAGTATCAAAAAAAAAAAAAAAAAGAAAAAAATGCAGAATCATACTGTGTGCCATGTATATTAGAGTGGAGCGAAAAAAATGAAGTTTTGATTTTCGTAAACGGGCACTTTTCATTTACTATGAATGAGGCTAAGTAACAATTCTGTAAAGTATATTTCACTCTTACGAAGTTTTGAAATCTTTCAATTTTTTTAGTTTTTTCAAAAACATTTTTTAAAAATATTGCAAATGATAAAACTAGTGACGGGTGATATTAAATGGAAGAAAAAGGTTTGAAATATTCAAGGAATTTTTAAAACTATTTTAGATTATAATTTCCGTTCTTGCATTACGCTCAAAGTTCATCAAATTTTCCGAAATTTCCGATATTTCCAACATTGAGCAAAACTTTTATAATTTAATATTTCCTCTCAATTTACTTAAAGTGCCTTCAAAACATTTTCTTGACCATTTTGTTGTTTCTGTGAGCTGCTCAACTCTTTACTTGCTCATTGAAATTACCCAGGACTCACCACGAGGAAGTGTTTCTTTGCGTAGGAATTTTTTTTTGCATTGGTTTTGATGGATGCAGCACAAAGACGGGAAAATACAAAACGGTTATACGGAAACTAGGAGAAAAACTTGGTAGACCTCTGCAATGGGATATTTGCCCATTACATTTGAATGAACTTAATTTTCGGCAACTTTTTGCAAACGCTAGATGGAACTAGCAGTGGACCAAAGTGATTTTTTGGGCCTGTTGGACGAAGCTAAGCAACATGTTATACTTTCACATCAGTTCAATATGAGCCTATAGAGTTCGTCATTGATCAGATTGATTGTGACAATAAAAATGACTTAAGTACTGAGCAACAGTAACTTCATGAGATGAGCAAGGGAGTTTTGACTGGGAAAATATTCAAAAAATCTGAAACAGAAGTCCAAGAAAGTTTTCCCAAGCCAGATGGTTGACTGCAGCATAATCTTCAGACTATAATTTTTAAAAGAGTTCGTAACTTTCGCGGTAAAAGTGGCCTTGCTTTTTTACGATGAAGTGCAGACATTACTAATTTAGCTATGAATTTGTGTAAGATTATAAAGAGTTACACTTATCTCTCCGGGAAAAATCAGAAAATAGTATTCACATCCATTCAAAACAATGTATACTTTGCACCCTAGAAATATACTGTTATCGATAACAATATATATAAAAATGGATGTGTGTATGTTTGTTCCTGATACAAATCCGCAGTTTTCGTCGGATTTTCATCAAACTTGACACAGAGGTTCCTTGATGCACTAGAAATTACATAGACGGGGTTTTGAAATGTTAAAAAAATCCAAAAAGCTCAAAATTCAAATTTTTTGTCTCAAAATGGCCAGTTTCTTTCAATTTTGAATAGATAGAGTGATAGGGATAAGCCTTTAAGCATACAAATTGATAAAATGTAACACATTAAAATAGGAGCGTTTTCCAACAAAGATTACGATTAACGATGAATTATCAATTTAAGCATACAATTAATAACACATTTAAGTATAAGTATTTTACAACAAATATTGCAATTAACAATGAATTACCAATTAAAGCTAACTTACTTCATTTTAGCATGAAATACGTTTTTATATTCCCATGTGGAGCGAATTTATTTAAATAGTTTTTTTAGAGCTATGTTGTATGAATAAGCACCCGGGCAATGCCGGGTAATAATCCAATTAGTTCATAAGAGAGATCATATAAAGAAACTTGTTTTAAATCTTATTACCATCGCTCAATCTAGAAAACAAACAAGCAAACAAGTGAGAACGCTTCAGATCCGGAAAATAGATAAAAATATATTTTTATACATTACATACATAAATTAAAAATCAGAATATATCGATATGATTTCTTAGTATGATGTGGAAATTACAAAGCGATCTTTTACACGTAATTTAACAACACAATATTTACAAAGATTACTGGAAGCTGAGAACTGAAATATGGTTTCCGAATGCGCTCTTTTTAAACTTCCATTCAAGACTCAATCAGTTGAAAGAGCTGTCAAATAGTCACAAGCTCTTAAAATTAATATGTAATCACAAGAAATGAAAAAGGTTAGTAAAAACGAGGATATCTGACAGAAATATTTGACCAATTTAGGACACAAAGGAACAATTTAACTGTTTTAGACGTATCTAAGAAATTTAAATGCGTGCTCGCATTGGTTGGAAAGAAGGGCTCACGAGTCGGACTCTAAGTGCGGTCACCTCCTCCTGGTGAGTCCTGGGTAGTTTCACATGAGCTAGCAAAGAGTTGCACGGTTCAGAGTAATAACAAAATGAATAAAAACAGATTTGAAGACACTTCAAGTGAATATTGAGAGGAAAAACTGAGTTAAAAAATGTTGAAAATATCAGAAATTTTGGGAAATTTGACGAACTTTGAGCGTAATGCACGAACTGAAATTGTAATCTAAAATGGTTTTAAAAAATTCCTTGTATATCTCAAACCTTCTTCTTCCATTTAATAACCACTCGTTACTAGTTTTATCATTTGCAACAATTTTTTTTAAAAAATTGAAAAATCTAAAAAAAATGAAAATTTTCAAAACTTTAGGCCAAATGCGCAGACTAAAGATGACGTCGCAAAAGTGAAATATTTACATAATTGTTACTTAGCCTCATTCACAGTAAATGAAACATACCCGTTTACGAAAATCAAAAATTTATTTTTTTCGCTCCACCCTAATGTATATCTTCCAAAATTTATATTGTTTGAACAACGGGAATGCGCTAAAATTTGTGTAATCTTACTCCATAAAAACAGTGGCAGTATAACTACTACCTTGAATGCAACAGAGTAACTTATTTGATAAAACTTGTGTAACCTTACTCATAACGTTACACTATTATAAGTTAAATTACTCCATTGTATTAGAAGAAGCTTTGGATGAAAATTGCTGCTATCACTTTTACGGAAAAAGACTATACATTTTTTAGTGTAATTATTCGGAAAATACTCAGGAACTAAATCTTGATTTTATCAGAAGATAATTGCCTTGTCTGGCATATCATCATTGGTAAGCAATATTTGCATGGGTATAAATATTTACATTCATTTTCTCAAATTTTACTCAAACAGCAGCCAACGTCAGTTTTAAGTTCTGATGAATTTTACCAAACCATACTGATGCCACTCACTACAGCTAAGACACTGTTTTGGCACGAGCTCTGCAAATTTTAAAAAGCCAATTTTAGTTTCTAGATACAGTTCTTCGAAGGCATTTTTCTCTAATTTACGTTAATGGTATTAAAACTCATACACAAAAGCATGTTATGATGGAAAATTAGAAAGAGAAGTTTCACAATTCTTGTGTTAATACAAGAATCAAAGAGCATCAGAGAAATTGCCGGCTGGGTCAGACTGAAAAGTCGGCGATCGTGGAGCACACTTTCAGTAATGGAATACATGATATAAAATTCAATGAGGCCAAAATAATTTCACGGACTTCAAATTTTTTCCCCAGATTGCATAGAGAGGCCATTGAAATTTTCAAACACTCAAATAATTTTAACAAGAAGGAGGAAGAAGTAAAAGTTAGCAAGCTTTGGCATCCAGTTATCTGTCAATCCCGAGCCGGAAAGTAGAGGGCGCTGCGTTTTCAATTTAAAATCTTGCAGGCTCATTCCACGTCAAATCGCCTAATTTAAATAGTCGGCCGTGCCGTCATGTCTCGGATTTTGTTCAATATTTTTTTTACGGATAGATACCTATGAGATAAACTCAAATTAATTTTTTTAGATTTTTTGAATAAAAATTAAGGGTTGTAGAATTTTTTGAAATTTTGATTTTTTTAGAATTTTTGCTTTTTTATTTTTGGTATGCATTTTGAAAAAGCTCTATAACTTCCTCATTTTTCATTCAATCAAGCCAGTTTAAGTATCATTTTAAAGCTAATTATTTTCTCCTTCAATATTAGTGACAAAAATGAGATTGTGAAAAATAGAATTTTGCCAATGGTCGTCTGAAGTCAGATTTTGTGTTTTTTCAATTGGTATGTTCAGTAGGTCATATCTCCGGAGTACCAACTAAGAACTGCTCAATTTTTTTTTTCAGTGATGACCACATCATATACTTTTTATGTATAAAAAATTGGAAGGGTGTTTTTTGTTGTTTTGGAATAAAAAATTCAAGTGTGTTTTTTCAGTTGGTATGATCAATAGGTCATATCTCCGGACTACCAACTAAGAAATGCACGCCACTTTTTTTCTGTTATGATAACATCATACCCTTTTTATGTATAAAAAATTGGGAGGGTGCTTTCTGTAGTTTTTGAATAAAAAAATCAAACGTGTTTTTTCAGTTGGTATGATCAATAGGTCATATCTCCGGAAAACCAGTTAACAACTGCGCCATTTTTTTTCCATAATGAAAACATCATGATGTTTTTATGATCAAGAAATTAGAACGAAGTTTTTTTGTTATTTTGAAATAAAAATATAACATGTTTTTTTTTTTCAAAAAACTTTACTTTAAAATCAACTTTTGAAACTTAAATTTGAGATTCACTCAGCATCACACGTCACAAGCAGGTGAAAATGTATCCTATTTATTACATTCAAATACTTGATGGTAGTTTTATATTGTTCTATTGCTTGCATGCTTTGGTAGTGAAAAGTCGCTGCAGAATTATTTTACTCTTCAGTAATTATTTGCTAGCCACTCCATCAACCGATAGGAATTACGATAAAGTAAACTGAAATGTCTTTAAATATACTTTCATTCATAGTTTGACAAAGAAAGACTCGCGAGCTCTTGGTGGTTGGAAAAAATTTATATTTGGTTTCCATTATTCTGACGTAACATTTTATAATTTGTTATCAAATGAAAGCATAAAAAAATTCATGAATAACAATCTTTATTTCTACGATGTTCCGACAGTGGCAACAAAAGGTTTTTCAAACACAGAAACCTTCTTCACTAATATACCCTTCGTGTCAAATGGCTTGAAGAAGTAATTCTCTCTGCTGCCTAATATTATTAAGACTCTTTCATATCTTTGCTTTAAAAAATCTTCATTTTTCAACCACTTCCACTGCTGTAACGAAAAACATCTGTATCCCCTTTATGTTTTGAGAGGCAAATTGAAATAGATCATGTGCATTTAAAATCTGTCCTTCGAGAGTTCTTTGAAGACTTGCTCTTATTGCAAGCCGTTTTATTGTGCCCCCTACTCCATCGCATGCATTCTTGCCATGACTCGTGGCAAAGAAATGCCATTCAGCTGCCATGTCGTGGTCTTCCTTGTGATAGCATAGTTTTTTTTTTTTTTAATTTTACGGAGTTTTTAAACTTGTCGAAAACTTGATTTTCAAAGAAATTTGTTTCAAAAATTCAATATATTTTTTAAATTTCAGAACAACAAAAAACAACCTTCTAATATCTTGATCATAAAAAACATTATGATGTTTTCATTATAGAAAAAAAATTGGCGCAGTTGTTAACTGGTAATCCGGAGATATGACCTATTGATCATACCAACTGAAAAAACACGTTTGATTTTTTTATTCCAAAACTACAAAAAGCACCCTCCTAATTTTTTATACATAAAAAGGGTATGATGTTGTCATAACAGAAAAAAAGTGGCGTGCAGTTCTTAGTTGGTAGTCCGGAGATATGACCTATTGATCATACCAACTGAAAAAACACACTTGAATTTTTTATTCCAAAACAACGAAAAACACCCTCCTAATTTTTTATACATAAAAAGTATATGATGTTGTCATTACTGAAAAAAAAAATTGGGCAGTTCTTAGTTGGTACTCCGGAGATATGACCTATTGAACATACCAATTGAAAAAACACAAAATCTGACTTCAGACGACCATTGGCAAAATTCTATTTTTCACAATCTCATTTTTGTCACTAATATTGAAGGAGAAAATAATTAGCTTTAAAATGATACGTAAACTGGCTTAATTGAATGAAAAATGAGGAAGTTATAGAGCTTTTTCAAAATGCATACCAAAAATAAAAAAGCAAAAATTCTGAAAAAATCAAAATTTCAAAAAATTCTACAACCCTAAATTTTTATTCAAAAAATCTAAAAAAAATAATTTGAGTTTATCTCATAGGTATCTATCCGTAAAAAAATATTGAACAAAATCCGAGACATGACGGCACATAGCCTTAGGCGATTTGACGTGGAATGACCCTGCAGCAGTTCGAAATTTCGCATCAGTCGCCAAATAAATCAACGACACCCACTGAAGATGATCGCCGCAGTTGCGATTGAAACGTATGGATTAAAGTCATCCAGACCACGGCACAACAGCCCGGAATCCGTAACTAGTATTTACTCCGGCCGTGAAAGCCTTCATTCTTACAAGAGAAGTTTCCTTTGAAGAACTGTATCCATAAACCAAAGCTTTGTAACATTACGCTTTTTCAGGAGATATTATTATTGTTTAAAAATAATAAGGTCGAAAAGCAGGAGTGGATTAGATTCCACTCTTTTTGAGAGATGGCCTTCATTAAAGTGTTGTTTTGGCAACTGTTTGTAGAGGCCGCTGGGCGTAGAAAGCCGCCGTGGCGGCGAGTAAATTGTTCTACCGAAAGCGGATGCATTAATTGACATCGCTTTCATTTTAAGGTAGCCCGTGCAACGCCGTGCCACACAGCTAGTACGTTATAAACTTAATCTTGTTATTGTATATAAGATTGAATGATTTCTCAATCTTTTAATGATGACTATCTGTATGATCATAACGCATTTGGGCACAAATACTTGATGATAATTGATTTTTGGCCGTACAGAGTGACAGTGAAGTTTAAATAAAATATGATTCCATGCTTGTACCAACTAAACACTTAGCACAAATAAAGGACATATTAGTATATAACATATAAATATATTTTTTTCAGATTTTTGAAATAATAACCTTCGGAGATATTCAAGGTCAAATGTCAATTTGAATGACCTTCAAAATTAAAATTTTTACTTTTGTGTCATGTAACATATCATTTTAAAGCTTATAATGTAAGCTTTCAAAATATATAAAGTTTAAGCTTCTAACTTGATTGGTTGCGGAGTTATGGTCAGTCAAGTATGAGCCGTGGGAGCAAAACATTAAAATTTTCATCCCTCATATCTAAAAAATTACAACAGCTAGAGGATTAAAATTTGCTATTAGTATACCACATAGTAAGTGGGAATGTACCTGCAAAATATTGTAACAATCTGAGACTACTCACTCGAAAGGTGTGTGACTTGACATGGAATGACCCACAGGTGCATTTGAGATTTATTTTAACTTTATTTATTTTTTATTTTATTTATTTATTTATTTATTGACCAATTGTATAGAGTCGGCTTTTGTTGTTTATACTTCAGTGAAAATATAGAGATATAACGTTTCTGAGCATATTTTTATTCATCGAAAACAACAGCGCAATTTTAATCAAAAAAAGTGTTGTGGCTGAGTTTAAGCTTAAGATAATTGGTTCGTTTGTGTCGACAATCAATGATTTAAAAATTTGCAGTTTTTCAAAGCATTGAAACTTCGACTGTTCAACGAGTAATGCAGGATTTTGCTATTCGTTTGCACCTTATTATAGCTATAGATGGAAGGCATGCATATTGAACATCCACCGAACTAATATTCTATGTAATGCATTTTGCTATTTTTGAATTTAAATAGATTTTGTTTAAAATCATTAGAGATTTCGCGAAATTAAAATTTAATATCTGCTCGGTAATTGCTGTTTAACCTGTAAACGTTTAAAGTTTTTACTGTCTTAGCCTGTTGAAGTCACTGTGACTTTACGTAATATCAGAAACTATTTTCTACTTTAAGGAAAAGATAAAGACTTTTCAAAAGTGCTTCTTCTTAACCCTATTGTAAATCGATATTACAAGCTAACTATCATATAGTTTAAATCCACCATATTTGAGGCAGATTTATTGTTATTATTGGATACACTGCACTCAACGTCATGAACATATGGATTGGAAAACAAATGTTGCATCCTATCATGCGAAATGTTGACGTAAGCAATTAACCTTCCAGGGATCTTCACCAATTAACTCAGTTCAGATTATATTGTAGAAACGGAGAATTGGTTCAATTTAGTCAAAAGCCTCTAGTTTCTCTGCTGTTGACAAAACTTATTAGGAAAATGCGGCTTTAAGATAAAGAAATTCCTGATAAATGATCACAAATATTCCGGAATTAAATATATTATTTACCTATTTATTTTGCAAAATATGTGATGTTAGAACCAAATTAAATTTGTAACCTTAATTGCTGTGTTTAAAAAATACTTTTTCTTTCTTTTTTTTAAATTGATCTTTTTAACAGGCTGCTTTTTAATATGTTCTTTTAATAATATTTTTGCTTATTTTCAAATACACAAAGCAATCCTTTTTTTCTGAGAAATTAAAAAAAAAAAATGAAGTTTTCAATAAGTAGATTTAAGAAATGCTACCAGTGCATTGAATTTAAATACATTGCTGGAGTATTTTTTTTTTGTGAATTGTATCAAAATAGCTTAGCAAAATGCATTTGAAATTCAACTGCACTGTCAATAGCGTTATTTAAATAAAGTACCAGGGGACCGAGCCCACTCGGTTAAAAAAAAAAAAGAGGTTTGCAAACTCGTGTTTTTTTCTAAAATGCGAAGTACGTATTTAGATAAACTTGAAAAGCATATTTTGCCTTTGGTTGCAATTACGCATTTAAAACAGCCGTAATTTGTTTTAAAAAACACAACCTTATTTAATCCATGCTCACCGTAAAATCACACCCAATTTCATTTTATTTGGCGCCGAAAGCGCGGGAGAGGTTGATGAGAATGGATGCAGAATCCCTGTTCTCCAGTACGCATTTGGTTACAGTTGGTTTTGACTTTCACTTCCCTTCACACTCCAAGGTTCTTCCCCGTACATACCACAACTCGTGGTTTAACCGGGATGGGGCCCCGAAGAGCGCTCTGTTCATTTTTTAAGCAGGCCCAAGGGCCGAGCAAACCCTTAGCCCAGCATCCCACAGAGGTATCGTTTCACTTGGAGGATTTTATGACCACGAACATTTTTAACGTCCCCTAGCCACCATTAATGAAGACGGTGGGTCTTTGATCGGCTCGGCTCCCTCTATATGATCGGCCCGGGTTACGAGTCCGACGACTAAACCGATCGGACTACCGCGGCCCACACCCAATTCTAACTTTATTTTGATTGATCTCTTTTAAATTTCAAAAACAGTAATAATTATCTAATTATCACGTGTTGCCACAACTCGTTTGCCAAATACCATACAAATTTAAATTTACGTTGATGTGATTAAATATGAAATCTATTGTTATAATGAAACTTTTGAATAAGTGAAACAGCCTGTATAAGAGACTATATCTAGTGAGGCCTTGCTTTAACATTTCAAAAACAATAACAATTTAACGTTGCCAAATACCATAAAATTTAAACTCGCGTTTATGTGATTAAATATGAAATCCATATGTTATAACAAAACGTGGTCGCCACGGAAACGTAACAATGAAAGAAATCACAAATAAAATGGCGAAATAAAAGCTTCTCAAACTTTCAATGAAGGCACAAAAAAAAAAACGGGGTTTTTTGTGAGAACTCGCGTTTTTACAGAAAAAACGCCGACGTAGATGAACTCAGAAACCAAAACTCTATCTAAATCCAAAATTTTATCGAAATCGTTAGAGCCGTTTTCGAGATCCGAAAAATAAATAAATATGTATATATATATATATATATATATATATATATATATATATATATATATATATATATATATATATATATACAAGAATTGCTCGTTTAAAGATATTAGATAAATAAATGAGTAAAAAAATAAATTATTAAAAATAACCGTGACTAGGAAGATTAGTTGTGCATGTCGCTGTTGCGTTTATTTTAGAATAAATTAGTTGACTAGCACGAAATAATCTTACACATAAAAAGTAGGTATATTTTAAATTGAGTTTTTTTTTTTTTTTTTTTTTTATCTATTTAATTATTTTTTGAAGACAAATGCTCCTGAAAGTAAAAGGGAAAATATTTTTATTTTTCATGTATACGAGTTTCCTTTAGTACTACCCCGCAAGTAAATTTAATTGCTTATTTGAATTAAAAGTTCGATTTGTATATCAAAAAACTGCAAAAATAAACTTTTTAAAATGTATTTTTTAGACTAAATTTGTAAGATCAACTAATGGAAGAAATATTAATGTTTTAAACAACGACTTTCCAAGTTTAATTTAATTGTAAACATTATTTTGGGTGTCAAATTTCCTTGAAAGTTTTTACAGCTTATATTTGGCT
Source organism: Uloborus plumipes (assembly GCA_038373865.1). Taxonomy (NCBI): domain Eukaryota; kingdom Metazoa; phylum Arthropoda; class Arachnida; order Araneae; family Uloboridae; genus Uloborus; species Uloborus plumipes. Next base: position 35,733 of record JAXGGA010009222.1, on the reverse strand, counting down.
AAACACACAGCACCGCATAATGGATATATACTCTTACATAATGCAATTGGGCTAACTTATCCCTATATGGCTAATTAGCCTAATTTACTTTATGTGAAATCATTTGAACGTAATTTTTGTCGGTGCTCGACCATTTTTCTAAGATGAAAGTGTAGCATATTTTTATTTTTGATCGAACGGCAACATTTGCTTTTTTTTTTTTAAATGAAAAATTCGTATCTTAACCTTGATTACAATAAATAAATTTGAACTGACCAGAAATGAAATTTCGTGTTTTTAAAGTTTATTTAACACTAGAACCGCGGAAGGGGTCAATTTGACCCAAAGCGAAGTTCAATTCACCACCACGCGAAAAGTATAAATCGAGGAAACAAATCCTTTTATGACTTTTAATTATTTGAGGAGAAGAAAGTTTTTCCAGATTTAAAAATTTGTGGCATTATTATTTTTTCAGTTGTTAGCACTTATACCTAGAACCGCGGTAGGGGTCAATATGACCCTCAGGAAATATTGAAGCACAAATGACTAAAATCGTACATTTTCTTGTAAGCAATTGTAATATATTTCTTCCTCACCTAAGAATTTCTGAAATGGGATAAATAGGCAGTAATTTAGCTAATGAGGGGTTGGGGGGGAATTCCCCCCTCCAACTTTGAAGAATTTATGTTTTTAGATATAGTTAGGTGTTGTTTTCAGATAAAATTTATATTCAGCACGCACCCTCCCCCCTTGAAAAATTAAAAATGGTGTTTGTGTGTGGGGGGGGGGGGTTCTAACCTATTCCCTGGGACTGAAATCTACGCATTTTGATCGGTTGATTTTGAGCACTATGATTGGTTTAAAACTCAGTCGATGTTTGGATGCAATAAAAAAAATGACAAGGGAAATATTTTATTTTGTATATAAGAAATACTCTCGTAATCAGTCTGTCCAGGAAGCTACAATTATGTATGAATTATTTAGAAGGTCATGGTAATGATAAAACTTTTAATTTTGAGAAGTTGAAAGTAAAGATTACTGGTAATGTCCTTGCAAACGCTGTTCTTTCTCATTGCAAAAATTATGAAAACTCATTGAACTTTTCAAAAAATAATAATGTTTCAAGAAAACATACACGTACGGAAAGAAATTTTAAAAACAAATCAACAATAATATTTAAAGCGGGAAAATAGTAAGTTGATAATGAGGAGACAGTTTTGAACTTCTTTCAAATTGGAACAAAGGATACGATTTTTGAAGTTAGAAAGGGGCCAGCACCCAATACTAAACGCAGTATTATCCACAACAGTACTTCAACTGTTTTTATTCTTGTTATGATGAAATTGATATTGAAGTACATGAGGAAATTTACGGAAAATGAAACATATCGGCAGCTGAATATCATTGAAGTAAAGCGAAAAGGCGTCCCGTAAGAGCACAATCACCGCAAATCACTGGTCTAGTGTACTAATAAGTAACATTAGAAGAAATAAATACTTTCATATCAATTATTGACGTACCTAAAATATTTCTTGCAACCCCCCCCCCCCCCCCCCAACTTCATAGTTTGGGGCCAAAAGAGTGCAGATCATATTTTTTTCAGAATGCATTGCTACGAAACTAAGTTTATGGAATGATGAGATTTTTACGCTTTGACATAAAATAGGAGCAGCTTTTATGTAATACTAGCCGGGTACCCGACCCAGCCCGGGTTTCTGTGGGTGTAGGGTGGTTTAGTGAAACTCATTCATAAATTTTCCAACACTAAAGTGTATATCTATAAACATAATGGCTACTTCTGTAAACAATGGCTATGTTATGGATAAACTATAAAAAAAATAATGCAAGCTAAAAAAAAAAAGAATAGCAAGCTACAAATAATGTTTGAGGAAATAGGAAATGTTATAAGCTTGGTATATTAAAATAAATATACGTATATTTACAGTATCAATCGCACTGAAATTAACCATTTCCAAATATTGCTCGTTAAATAAGTCCCATTATTAGTTTCTATCCTCGTGACAACATTGGTGAGGCGAAAACATCTTATGTACCTAATTTAGAAATTTTTTTGACTATAAACACTTTCTATTCTCTAACTATTGCCAAAATCAATTTTTTTTTTATTTAACCCGTTAGCGATTGTTGGCTCAGATAAATATAAAAATCCTTAGAAGGCAATCAATTCCATACTTACTCCAGAGAAGCCTTGGTTCAAAATTTTCAATATGATTACAATCAATATTGTTGCTGCATGGCACCAAATTTTTGCAACAATGGGTTGAAAATTTAATCATTTAATGGGGAAATGACACAAAATTAACTGTTTTCCATAATAACTTTTTTAAATTAAGCTTTTTAGAAATAAATTATAGCTTATCCTGCTCCCTGTTACTGTAGCTATCTACGGTGAAAAAATTGTTAAAATCGGTCCAGTAGTTTGGAAGATTACCCCGGACATACGTTTTCAAAAGTAGTCTTTTATGTGTATAGATGTTGCACCTTGATGGGGTAATCTATTACTTATTTGGCTTTATGTAAAACTATAACTGAAAAATTTGCTGGTAGGCACCACTTCCAGACTTGATTGGAAAATCATGAGAAAAGTTTGTTCTTTCTCATTAAAAATAAATAAATTAATAAATATAAGTAGTTCACTCTAGTGTGTGATGCAACAAATGAAAACGACGGACAACCGCAAATTAAATGCAAACAAGACAGATTTCAAAGTCAAAATTGTAAAAATAAAACTGTAGATATCTGTTCAAAGTACAAAGTTCTTGATTGCGTAAAGTATAAAAATCATACTTTTACGTTTTATTCACAACTCATTCTGTAAATTGTCGATTATTTTTTAAACTTTAAATATATCTTAACTTATTGAACTACTTACTCTATTATCCCTTTTAAAATAGCATGTATGTATATTTTGTTGGAAATACGTTACTATACTCAAAGTAATATATATTTTTTTAAATACGATATTGTAATTAAAAACGTTGATAACTGTTGTTTTTTACAAATAATTTAACTAGAATTCTGAGAAATATTAATTATTACTATCTTAAAAAATATTTCAGCTAGCTGAATTAAGCGTTTGCGCATATTTCATTGAATTACTATCTGGGGTCAAAATGACCCCTTCCGCGGTTCTAGGTATATTGAAATCCCCGCGGTTCTAGTGTTAACTACTTTTTGCTGAAAATCATATTTAAAAAGAAAAAAATTAGTGAAATCCTCCCCCCCCCCTCCCAAAAGAAAAGATAAAACAAAAAAAAATTAGAATCGTTTTAATGAAGAGTACGCCAAAGTCATTAAGTTCAAGAAACTAAGGCGAATATTTAAATTAAACACCAGTGATAGCTTCAATAGCTGGCAGGAATTCTCAGGATGCACTAGACCCACTTCGCTGTTCCTCTTGGGGAAAGTGGGAGCGGCCTTTAAGTGAACTTGACAGCCTACTCCAAAGCAACCCTCTTTAAACTGTGTAGGGAAATTTTAAATTTATATACATTCAAAGGCACTGTACTCCTCTTAATAGTGCCTTTGATAAACAGAACCCTTCTGACGCAGCTCTTAAGGAACAGTTGTTTTTGTCATTTTCAAAAGGTTCATCAGAGCTTTTTTGTGGTACATTGTTCGGTGGGGATTTTTCCCATTTTAGAGCTTTCCACGAGGTGTATACATTTTTCTAGTCTGCATATGTCGAGTGTCGTGTAATTGTTAGTTTTTTTTTTTCATTATTGCCCACATCTCAGTTACGTTTGCTTACTGAAGAACTTACTGAATGTTTTACTTACTGAAAATAAATATTTTCGGCATTTTGCTATTGTCACTTCCCTATTATCACAATCTCATCGGCCGATGATCGGCCATTCAACGAAACCCGATGAAATTCTCATCGGCCGATGATCGGATTTGATGAGTTTTCATCGGGAATTGCTCCAATATGTCTCATCGGCCAAACAGAATCCGAGCAGCAAAATCCGATGAGTTTTACTCGAAATACGATGAGATTTGGAGCAATTTACGACCAGTGCAGTCCCGTGCCGATGAATTTAGAATCAGTTTTGGATGCTCGGCTTATTTTCATCGGGAAAGTTGATCGGAAGGATATCGCTTTCCGATGAAAAGTAGCTCATCGAAAACCGTGCTCGGATACAGATAGGAACGATGTCATCGTGCGTTACGGTATCAGTTTACGAGGAGTTCGATGATCGGCCGAGAAAAATCCGATGAGTTGATACTACTTGGGTTATAGTCTTTGTAATAGTTTAAATCAATTTGCTTAAAAAGATGTTTCGCACCTTCAGCATGGCTAGGAATATTTTAAAACAATGTTATGAGTAATAATAAAGTGTCAATTAAGTGCGACAGTTGCAGTACTTCTATTAATTTTGTGCTTTTAGTACTCTGTTTTCTTTTTTTTTTTTTTTTTTTGTTTCAAAAAGCGACACATTTAAAGTACCAGTATTTCAAGTAGTTGTCTATCAAACATTTTTATTTATTTTTATTTATTTTTATTTTCTTGTTTGTTTCCCACCTTTCTTGTGATTGAAATACCAGTTGTTTAACAGAGTTAAAATTCTACGGGCAACTCCTTAAAATCCCTTTTTTGTTCACGAGTTAGGTAACTTTTTGAAGCTTATTAGTTGAAATATTAGAAAATGATAAAAATTATCACTAAAGTTTAAGTTTTCAGGAATTAGGAGAATCTGAATAAATGTATTATTGATATGCTGCCATAACTCATTTTTTGAAATCTTGTAGCAATTGATATTTCACATTATAAGTGCTATATGTTTTCCATACCTACAATAACAGTTTAGAAAAAATTTAACACAAAATTTATGAAACCTAAATTATTTATTTGCAATTTGAAAAGCTCATTTATAACAGGCACTTTGACAAAATTACGTCCGACAGTAAGTTTTCATAAAAGTTCATGCTGTTCAAAGTATCTTACAAAGCATTTTACCAGAAAATCAGAGCATCAATGATTTGAAAATACACAATTCAAATGAAATTTTGAAAATTAGTTTTTTTGCTAAATTACGGTGTCGGACTTTTTTTTCTTTTTACGTTTGACACAGATAAAAACTATTAAAACTATTAGTATAATTAGTTTAGAAATATTTGAATTATTTTCGAATTAAGTTCAATTTTTCAACTATGCTAGTTTTTAAGTGAAAATGTGGTGATGTTTCCAATCATTATTTCCGGCTTATTACGAACCATTTGCAAGCGATTTTAAAACGCATTTTTGAAAAAAATAAAATGATTGGCTAGTAGTGCAAATAGCTAAGGATAAAGCAAAACAAATAGTACATTTCTAAATGTCTCAATATAATAGTCTCAAATAAACACCAAGTGCGGTAACCCACAGATAAGAAGAATAAAAAGTTTTTTTTTTCTTTTTCACAGAATTTTCTTTAAAGGAAACATGTGGATTGCTTTATTGGTTTAAGAATATTGAAAAAGTTATTTAAAGTCAGATATTTGAAAATAATCTTGATTCTGCTTCTTTGATATTTATTGCTGAGGAACAGTTATCTGGAAATTGCTATATTTTGAGGAAACAAAAGAATGAAGACAGTGAATTTAAACCCTATCTAATAAGTAGATGATATTTTTTGGTGCAGTAGAAAAATGGGTCAAATATAATAATAGAAACATAAGACAAAAGATAAAGATTTGTTTAGCTTGAGAAAAAGCAAACAAAGCTACAAATGTGTGTGTGTATTCCGTATTATTTTTTTCAGTCGAAATGACAATACAGAAATAACTATCTCATTTTTGTATAATTTTTTGTATAGATATTTTATGTCAATACTGACTTAGTTGTGTGGAATGTTTTTCTGTTTATTTATCCCTTACTGCTTGTTCTTTCTTGCTTGCTTGCTTGTTCTTCGATCTATATAACATCCAAAGAAGTCAGTAATTTTTCAACAGTTTTTCTCCTACCTTTCATGAACTTGTTTTTCCTTACTAATTAATTCATCATTTTTAACAAGTCTTTATTTGTATCATTTAGTTACTTTTTCATCCGTTAAAAACGTGCCCCTAACAAAAAGAAGATGAAATTTAATTTTTAAAAAAAAATCATTTTTTAGTTCAACTTTTGGAAGAGAAATTTATTTTCTTGTGAAAATGTCTTATCAAAGCGTAACGTTTCTAATTTCTGAAGCTGTAATCACGAACCTTTTACAAAAACTAAAGAAAGCTCCATGCAATCTTCATTAGCTTCTCCGTTCCACCAACTCAATGGGGATTTTTCAAGGGTATCACATGATCACGCTTGACCAAAACAAAATTATTTATATTACCTTCAGGAGGAGGGGGCAAAGCATTATTTCTTGCTTTATGTTCAGAGCTCGTAAAATAGAGTGCTTTTTCGAATACAGAAAACTTTAAGATTCGGCCTATTTCCGGTGATACAACAATATTACATATGTTAAAAGATATTTTTTCAATAGCTTCTGCATTAATATGGGGTAAGTAGTAATTTTTAATACGATTCAAAAACATTTGTGTCAATCAAGTCAATAATAGTTTCACACTGGATCTGAGCACATGAATCATGTGCTTAGATTAAGTGGAGCACTCAGCAGAAATTAGGTTATTTGTAGTGAGAATTTCGAAGCATCGGGTTTCATTTTTATTCAGTAAGACTGTTTCAAGGTGATTTTTCTTTAAACTATCTCAGCAGTAATCAAATCAATTTATTTTTCATTTTGAGTATGTGTTAAATATGTAAACAAACGTAATGTACATATTGAATACTTTTAAATGACCAGACTGTAATTCATAACTAATTAGGGTCAATTGTGATCTAGATCTCAGTAGTTATACAATCATTTATTTATGTATTTTTTGTTTTAAGTAAGTTTTAACTATATGCACATACAATAAATGTGAGAGGTTAAGCTTTTATAACTTCTTTGGAGTGATTAGTACGAAAATCCATATTGTTGTAATTTTGTATGCCGGTTACATGCTTGCAGAATTTATAAAACTTGGACGTCTGAAAGCTGTTGATAATTAAATTTTAAAATTTCATTCCAGGAAAAAGTGTCGACTTTTAAAAGACTACACTACTTGTCTCCTCTTTTTCAAATTTAGGTGAAAACTTTGCTTCAGGTCTGCTTTAAAATTAGCATCTTCCATACGTTTTTGTAGTCTGATTTATTTGCTTTCCAAAATTGTCATCTCTTTTAGTTCACGGGAATTAGAATGGATTTCTTACTGTATTATTTCAAAGTTGCAGGCCAAACTCCAGACCGGAAGAGTCATTACACGCGTTATTTAAATAATGCTATTTTTAAAGAAAGATGTGAACTAGAACAATGTTATCTAGAAAGGTTTTTCAAGTAATGACTTGAAATTTTACTGGATAGTTTTCTGTAATATGCTTGCTGATTTCTCAATACGCTATATAAATATAAATAATTTTAAGAACATAAGTTTAAATAAAAACACGCATTAAGAAAAAATTCCTTCATAGGAGCTTTGTTCATCTATATTTCAGAACTACTTTGAAAAACAACAAATCATTTGCATAGAAAATTTATTTCTACAAGGGTTTAAGTGTAGTTAGAACCAAATTCAGCTTCTAAAGCGGTAGACACTTTTTATTTGCTATTTTCCTTTAAGTTTCGTGGCCTATTTATTTTAAAAAATAATGCTTTGGAAGCTTGTTTATTCATTTTTCCCCATAGTTTTGGAACATATAAATTGAAAAGTAACATAAAAAAATACCCAAGTTATTATCATTTTTAATGCGTGCGAACACTTAGTAATTGAATTGAAGATATAAAAATTTATAGTTAAGTGTTTTTATGTATAAGTCTCATGCTAAAGTTTAGATTAGTCCTAGAAGAAGAATGTGATAAAAATGCCATTTAAAAGTTTCATAACATGCATACAGATCATGTATAGATAGGTTGGTTAGGGTAAGTGGGCCCCATTTTTAGAAAAGTTCGTTTTTAAAGATTTATACAACAGCTTTGAAGCAAAAAAGTTTAAACTTGTTGACTGATTTTATCTTGATTATTATTAATAAACACTAGTTCAGCATTATTTCCTAAAAAGATGCTTTAAATATTTTTAACTATCGTGTTCTTTAAAAAATGACATGGGGGGCCCCATGGGCCACCCACCATTTTTTAATACTAAAAGTGAGCATATCAAAAAAAGGGGTTTGCGGGTCCTACCTGATAAAGTATGTAAAATTTTAGTAGGAAATTTTTTTTGTAAATGTATCCATTAACGAGATATCAACTCACATTTAAATGTGTATGACAGAAAATTATAAAGCGGAATACAAAACAATTGAGTCTGTGAAATTCATTAAAAGCCGTTAGCCATATATTTTGCTTTTACATATAAATTAGTGTTGAACAAACATAATTTTAGAGTCGATTAAGATCAATTTTGGTCAAATAAGAAAAAATATATAGGTTAAAAAAATGGAAACACTTAATGGCAGCGTCTGTTTGAAGTTTGTTGAGGGAGAGACATTATCATTTCATCCTCAGTAATAATTCTAACATCACTTACATCAAACCAACAAAAAGTGTAGCTATTTCTGTTCGTTCTATCAAATGTAATAGTCCGTGGAGTTAGTGCAAACATATTTCATTTCCGGATACCAGTCTGAAATTTTATGTGGGGCTTAAATTCACATAGGAGGACAAAAAAACGCCGGGAGACACTTGATCGGAGGTCAAGGTCATTCGTGATGACGTCACCAAAATGGCCGCTTTTACAGGTAAATACGTTCGTTTAACTGCTTAAAACTCCATCATAGATTGAAATATTGCAAAACTCAAATATATCATCTGAAAGCACTTTAAAAGAGCTATTTAGAAAGATTTAATTTTTCTTTCTGAGGTAGAGTTCTCACCTGTAATGACGTCATCAAAATGGCCGCTTTTACAGGTAAATACGTTTGTTTAACTCCACCTAAAACTCCATCATAGATTCAAATATTGCAAAACTCAAATATATCATCTGAAAGCTCTTTAAAAGAGCTATTTAGAAAGACTTAATTTTTCTTTCTAAGTTCAAAGTCTCACCTGTGATGACGTCATCAAAATTACCGCTTTTACAGGTAACTACGTTTGTTTAACTCCCCTTAAAACTCCATCATAGATTCAAATATTGCAAAACTCAAACGTATCATCTGAAAGCCCTTTAAAAGAGCTATTTAGAAAAAAATTAATTTTTCTTTCTGAGGTCAAGGGCCCACCTGTAATGACGTCATCAAAATGGCCGCTTTTACAGGTAAATACGTTTGCTTAACTCCCCCTAAAACTCCATCATATAGTTAAATATTTCAAAACTCAACTATATCATCTGAAAGCGCTTTAAAAGATCTATTTATAAAAATATAATTTTTCTTTCTGAGGTCAAGGGTTCACCTGTGATGACGTCATCAAAATGGTCGCTTTTGCAAGTAAATACGTTCATTTAACTGCTTAAAACTCCATCATAGATTCAAATATTGCAAAACTCAAGCGTATCATCTGAAAGCCCTTTAAAAGAGCTATTTAGAAAAAATTAATTTTTCTTTCTGAGGTCAAGGGCCCACCTGTAATGACGTCATCAAAATGGCCGTTTTTACAGGTAAATACGTTTGTTTAACTCCCCCTAAAACTCCATCATAGATTCAGATATTGCAAAACTCAAATATATCATCTGAAAGCTCTTTAAAAGAGCTATCTAGAAAAGTTTCATTTTTCTTTCTAAGGTCAAGGGCCCACCTGTAATGACGTCATAAAAATGGCCGCTTTTACAGGTAAATACGTTTGTTTAACTCCCCCTAAAACTCCATCATAGATTAAGATATTACAAAACTCAAATACATCATCTGAAAGCTCTTTAAAAGAGCTATTTAGAAAGATTTAATTTTTCTTTCTAAGGTCAAGGGCCCACCTGTGATGACGTCATCAAAATGGCCGGTTTTACCGGTAAATACGTTTGTTTAACTCTCCCTAAAACTCCATCATAGATTCAAATATTGCAAAACTCAAATCTATCATCTAAAAGCTCTTTAAAAGAGCTATCCAGAAAGATTTAATTTTTCTTTCTAATTTTAAGGGCCCACCTGTGATGACGTCATCAAAATGGCCGCTTTTACAAGTAAATACGTTCGTTTAACTCCCCCTAAAACTCCATCATAGATTCAAATATTACAAAACTCAAATATATCATCTGAAAGCTCTTTAAAAGAGCTATTTAGAAAGATCTAATCTTTCTTTCTAAGGTCAAGGGCCCACCTGTGATGACGTCATCAAAATGGCCGCTTTTACAGGTAAATACGTTTGTTTAACTCCCCCTAAAACTCCATCATAGATTCAAATATTGCAAAACTCAAATATATCGTCTAAAAGCTCTTTAAAAGAGCTATTTAGAAAGATCTAATCTTTCTTTCTAAGGTCAAGGGCCCACCTGTGATGACGTCATCAAAATGGCCGCTTTTACAGGTAAATACGTTTGTTTAACTCCCCCTAAAACTCCATCATAGATTCAAATATTGCAAAACTCAAATATATCGTCTAAAAGCTCTTTAAAAGAGCTATCTAGAAAGATTTAATTTTTCTTTCTAATTTTAAGGGCCCACCTGTGATGACGTCATTAAAATGGCCGCTTTTACATGTAAATACGTTCGTTTAACTGCCCCTAAAACTCCATCATAGATTCAATTATTGCAAAACTCAAATATATCATCTGAAAGCTCTTTAAAAGAGCTATTTAGAAAGATTTAATTTTTCTTTCTGAGGTCAAGGTCCCACCTGTAATGACGTCATCAAAATGGCCTCACATGACGTCATCACAGGTGGGCCCTTGACCTTAGAAAGAAAAATTAAATCTTTCTAGATAGCTCTTTTAAAGAGCTTTTAGATGATATATTTGAGTTTTGCAATATTTGAATCTATGATGGAGTTTTAGGGGGAGTTAAACAAACGTATTTACCTGTAAAAGCGGCCATTTTGATGACGTCAGTACAGGTGGGACTTTGACCTCAGAAAGAAAAATTAAATCTTTCTAAATAGCTCTTTTAAAGAGCTTTCAGATGATACATTTGAGTTTTGCAATATTTAAATCTGTGATGGAGTTTTAAGCTATTAAACGAACGTATTACCTGTAAAAGCGGCCATCTTGATGACGTCATCACGGGAGTTCATGACCCCTGATCAAGTGTCTCCCGGCGGTTTTTTGTTCTTATATATGTACCTAAGCTCTGTACCAAATTTCACACTGGTATCCGGAAGTGAAATATTTCGGCTGTTTTTGTCGCTAACTCCACAGACTATAACAGCATTTTTTTCATTTGTGTTATTTTGTCAAGTTAAAACTTCATAATACTTTTTTTTTTGTGTGTAAGTTTCCCTAATGCATAGTTACCAGCTTTTGCAGTTATTGTAGCTAAATAATCGATTCTTTCTATGTCTGCATCATTATCTTTCATTTCATCTTAGAAATTGCTTCATCAGAACTGCTTTTCATTTTGAAATCATTATTATGAGGTGGCCCACTTATACCTTAGTGAGGGGGCCCACTTACGCTAACTGAGAAAAACCAAGGGGTAAGTGGGACCCCTCGACTTAAATACTTATTAAAAATACTTTGCATAAAAATTCTTATTGCAATGTGTACTTTAGGTTAAACTCTACAAAAAACTTGATGAACATAGAAAAAATAATAAAAATTAACATTGAAACACTTCTTTGAAAAATTTTGCTCGAACTCGCAAAAAAAATTTTTTTCGAACTTTTTTTGACACAAATTATATGATCCAAAAAAAAAGTTCCATGAAACCGAAATATATGCAAAACCAATCATTGTGATGAAATATAACACGATCAGTACAAAAAAGTACATGCGCCATAATCGCATGTCATATGCGCATTTCAAACCATATGCGCATTTCAGTTTTAAGGGGGGTGGCCCACTTACTCCAGTGGACTTCCCCGAACCAACCCTATATGCGTTCAGAAAGAGCTATTAAAAGTGACTTGCAGTGGGGAAGGCTTTTAAATGAAGTTATAATATCTGTATCTCGAGTTCAAATTAACTAAGAAATTATAAACGTTCAAGAACAGTTGGGCTTTTAACAGACTAACCTGAGATTGTATTTGTTTTACATGAAATTTTTCTCGGAACTGGAAATTGGAATGAGAAAAGATAGAAATAAATTTTTAAATTTTTTAACCCCTAAGATTCATCGATCCTGAAGTTTTCTTGCTAATAAGTTAAGATAATTAAAAAAATATATTGCTGATAATAGCAATTACATTTTCTCAAAAATATTGTTAGCTTAAATTATATGTTTTAACAATAAAAGCTAGTTTATTTAAGATTTTAAATTGTCTCGTAAAGAAACTGCAGAAAAAAATACTTGTTAAAACCATAAAAGAATTTTACTTCCAAAATAATATTTACATACAAAATAAATTTTAGTATCTATAAGAAAGCACGTTCTTTCTCGCATTGAATAACAACTATTTCCGTCCAGATTACTCATAAATTACTCACCCCTCCCCCCCCCCCCCATCACCTCCCCCCTAATGTGTCCCATAGCTATGTGCATGTGCGAGCGCGCTTTTAAGATTGGATGAAACCAGGGGGGTCTTAGTCTTCTGCCATAAGTAATTATGTTGTGTGGTGTCATGCACTTTCTTCCTGTACGCACGCATCGTATTCGCGGAAACTCTTATAACGTATTTTTTATCGCACAATGCGATGTGATGAGAATGAGACATTGCGACGTCGGCAGAACATTGCTGAGACTAAGTATATGGGTGGGGAAGGACGTCTACTGCCAAATTATACTGTTGAAAGAAAACAATCCTTTTTTATGAAAAAATTTAAAATTTGATTTTTCAAAATTGCTTTTATTTATGTGACGATTTATTTTCTTCTGTTAAAGATGCAACTTCCCATCCTGATGCTGAAGTTCCTAATGTTATTTGTGATTAAAAAAACATGAAATTTTCAGCACAGGAAATGGCTGCTAATCTGGACGTCATGGTTCAATTCAAGATTTCTTTTCAGAGTTCAAGACAATTGTAAACACACGAATATTTTTTTATACTATCAATTGTATAGTTCGAGTTCAAAAACCCAAACCATTAAAAACAACCCTCTGAGCAGCCAAAATTTCAGGGAACAAAAGGGTTTTTAGTATATTAATTAAAAAAAGAATTATTCACTGCACAAGACTCATTTCCTGACATAGGGCACCAGTTTTTTTTTTTTTTTTTATTATTGAGTAATGTTTTTCAACAGGTATCTAATTTTTAATGTTTCATCGATTCGTTGCAACAATTAGCAAAAAATGATGTAATGATTATTTTCATTGCAATTAAACAAAATAAAACCAAAAATTATTTTAAAAGAATCCAGCATAGAATTTTTAAAGGAAGCATTTTTAAAGCGAATCATACAAAAAATAAAGATGTTTGGCTTTTTTTGACATTTTGAAATCTAATAACCCTAGCAGAGTCTGGCACTTTCTAAATTACCCTTTATATGAACTTACTTGATATTCAACTCTTTTGCAGAACTATGTCACATGGTGTATAAAATCAGAAAATAAAAATGTTTATTCATGTGTGTCTATTTAAAGCATTTAAAATGAGATTTTTTTTCTGCTGGACTCTACAGTCTACAGGTACACACTTCTGAATTTAGAAAGCAAACAAAAATTTACAATTTAAAACTGAAAAAGTAGTCTGTGAATAAATATTATTTTGAATTTTAAATTCCACGTAAAAAATTCACTAAAAAATATTTCATTTATGAATAGTGGATGTTAAATGCCTAGGAATTTATATTCAAGCAAATATTCCCAAAATTAATATATTTCAAGGAATTTATGGGAAGTTACAGTATATGACATAAATAGTTGAAAAATACTTATTTATTACATTGCTCAACAAATTATTGTTAAATAATAGTGCAATATCATAATTTTACTAAAAAAAGCAAACACATTTTCAGTTCAAAAGTTAAAATTTAATTAATGAGAAAACATACTGTAGCACCACAAATAACGAACAGTCACGGGGCTAAAAGCTTTCTCCATTACGGGGAGGTGTCTGCTATCCGGAAAAATTTCTTAGTGAGGTTTTTGCAAATTTCAAATTTTATCAATTAATAGGATGAAAAATTACAATAGTAAATATGTTTTATTGTCATCATTTACTGCAATATCTATAATTGGGGTATTAATTACTGCATCTCATGTTGTAAGTGCAACTAATAATTTTGCCCTTAGTTGAATAAGGATTCAGAAAAAAAAAATACACTTGGAAATGTTGTATTATACAAATTAAGCTGAACATTAAGGTTTGTGAAACCATTTCACTAGGATAACAAAATACACTAAGTGGCCAAAAGTATCCGGATACTTTCAAAAATTCATTTTTACATATAGCTCAATAAATAAGTGATCAATTGTTCTTTAACTTTAGTCATACAAAATATAGTCTTCACCGAACATTTCCAAGTTGAAATTAAATTACCCTTGCATTTAGGGGACGACAAGAAGGGGGGTTGAAAGAAAAACCGCTTTTTGACCATAACTCTTAGAAAATAGCTCGGAATGAGCTTGAAATTTCAGTAATTAATTAGCATACTATGTATAATTACTGCACAAATTTTTATGAACTTACTTCCGAAGATGTGAAACATTTTTTAAAAAACGGCAATTTTATTTGAAGGGTTTTTGCTCATAACATGCAGAGTTTTTCAACAAACCTCATCAAAACTTCAGGAAAGATGATAAAATACAAGAGAAAGAACATACCAAAACCGTAAATAAAAATATTAAAAATCCGATAAGATATGAACGTTAAAAGGAAATAATTTTTCACGGCGCATGAGCGAACGACAGAAATTTAGAACTACAAAAATATTGTAGCCTGGTTTATACTGTATCTTATTAAAAAAGTTCCAGTTGAATATCGTAAAAATTGAAAAAGATATCAGCGATCTAGTGAGATGTAATTCATTCATTCGCAGACAATCCATAAATGGCGAGGGGTTGTCCACAAATAGTGTGGTGACAATCGAGCATTTTTTTCAATATTAAATTGTATACAGTTTTTCGGCATAGAAGTCACATTTCGCCTATTTGGCCAAAAAGACCTTGTACGTAGGTGGCCAAAAGTATCCGTACACCCCCTGAAACGTTGGGTTTGAACGATGATGCAATAACTTTTAATTTAAAAATAGCTCTTTGTAGACAGGCCCTCACTATTTATGTATTGTCTGCGAATGAATGAAATACAGCTCACTAGATCGCTGATATCTTTTTCAATTTTCACGATATTCAACTGGAACTTTTTTTATAAGATGCAGTATCAATCAGAGTACAATATTTTTGTAGTTATAAATTTCTGTGTTTTGCGCATGCGCCGTGAAAAATTATTTCCTTTTAACGTTCATATCTCATCGGATTCTTAATATTTTTATTTACCGTTTTGGTATGTTCTTTCTCTTGTATTTTGTCATCTTTCCTGAAGTTTTGATGAGGTTTGTTAAAAAACTCTGCATGTTATGAGCAAAAACCCTTCAAATAAAATTGCCGTTTTTTTAAAAATGTTTCATATCTTCGGAAGTAAGAGTGGTACGTTCATAAAAAATTGTACAGTAATTATACATAGTGTGCTAATTAATTACTGAAATTTATAGCTTATTCCGAGCTATTTTCGAAGAGTTATGGTCAAAAAGCGGTTTTTCTTCTGACCCCCCTTTTTGTCGTCACCCAAATGCATGGGTGATTTAATTTCAATTTGGAAATGTTTGGTGAAGCCTATATTTTGTCTGACTAAAGTTAAAGAACAATTGATTACTTATTTATCGAGATATGCTTAAAAATGTGAGTTTTTGAAAGTGTCCGGATACTTTTGGCCACCTAGTGTAGCAGACTATAGTGATGCTAAAACACAAACAAAAACTAAAAAAAAGAATGAAAGTAGAAGTAAAAATTATACAAAGTAGAAGTTATTTGCAGTAGTAAATTATAGGGTTGGAGACACACTTTCCCTTCTTACTCAGGGAAATGCCCTCTGCAATAAGAGTAGAGGTTAACGAAAACCTTAAAGAAAGAGACACGTAAATTTGTATCAATATAGGATAGGGATGAGTGAAAAGTTTCATATAAAGTGCAGTTTTGTTTATGAAATGAAATTTTAACTTTTTTTTTGCATCCACGTAGGTATAGAAATGACTGTAATACCTCCTTGTACAATGATTTTTAGGTTTTAAAAAAATGAACACAAGAGACATAATTTAAAATACTCAAACTTTAAACAAGCGTTAAAATTTAAAATTCCCAATGTTTGGGAAGGTAAGATGGCCAAGGAAATATTCCCAGGAATATTCCCGTTTTTGAAATTCCTTCCCAATGGGAAAATTTTCGACTCGCATCACGATTTGTGAAATATGTGCGACTGAATTTTACCAATATTTGATACAACACTGAATGTCTCCATAAATAATCACCATCTTCATAAATAATTCAAAACAACCATAATATTTTTAAAACTTAAATATTTGAGATTAGGCAATTCCTTAAAAAAGCCATCAAGTCGGTTTTGCTGCAAACAATTTACAGACAACATACCATGAGAAGGCTCCACAAATTATTCTTAAGAACCATGACTTTAGCGATGGTTTCTAGTTAAAGGCAAGGAAAAGTAAACAATTAAAATGGAGGTGCCATCTTTTGATCGAAATGAAAACAAACCAAGCGAGAATCAGACAAATGTCATAAGTTACTTTTGTAAAAAGACCTTGCGATACTTACTAACGGTAAAATGTCTACTAACAAGAAATTGCACCTTTGCAATTCATGCTCAAATGCTTTGGCTACAATTGGAACTATTTCATACAAAAGCAAAGTATTTTAGGTTTTAAAAAAGAGACACAAGAGACATAATTTAAAATACTCAATTTTGTCTGACTAAAGTTAAAGAACAATTGATTACTTATTTATCGAGATATGCTTAAAAATGTGAGTTTTTGAAATGTGGGAATAGTTTTTTTGTACTATATTAAGTAATCAGGGTTGTAAAAAGGAGAAGGGATTGTTTTAAAAAGCTTCTCCTCTTCAGTAAAACTCATTGTTTTTCTCCGTATCGTTATTCGCTCTTTCAACTCTCTCTCTCTCTTCTCTACAACCATAAAAAAATTAGCGTTGTTGATGGTGTGACTCAAATAAAATTAATTTTATAAATGAATTCGATGAACCACAATTGAAGAGTTGGTCTTGAAATTTTTCATCACTCTTGTGTTCTGGAATAAGATTAATACCGCTTGAAACGTTGAACAGGAATGATATTCTTTTGAACATGAACTTTTCATTTGTTTTAAATATTAATTAATGCATCAAAGCAAGTAAGTTTAATTTCCGCCCCCCCCCCTTCCTCCCAATATGCACGTTGATTATACAATGAATTTTTTATACATCACAAGTACAATCATGATCAGTGGTGCTTGGTTTAGATTCATTTAAATGGAAGTTCAAAGCAAGTTTCGAAAATTAAACACAAATGCGATGTTACGCAAGCTATTTTGTTATACTTAATGCGTTAACTTATTCATTTTGAAGCTTGACAATAATATTTTCAGATATGAAAATATTTTGGACACTTAGTTTGCGTTTTGTTCCCACATAGTGTTTCTTAAAATTCGAGCTCTAATGACTTTTCAGTTTTCAGCAACGAACATTAAAGCTCTAAAAGGCGGCAATACAAGCTGTGTATCAACTGAATTCATTTACCATGCAAGCTAGTTCTGTTAAAAAGTACCTGTGGTGCCAACATTAAGCGTCGATTCAAAAGATATCAAGAATTAACCAAGTGTAATAACCTTTCACTATCAGGAGCTCTAAACAGTTGTTCTATCCCAACTGGGGAGGGGATCATTTGTCCCCTGCTAGATTTTGGAAAAGAAGTATTGCTGTATTTTGTCATTCACGCTTATAAAATGCATAGAATATATACTAGGGATGGGCGCTCAGTACACTGCTAATAGGCCGTGTTAGCCCAAACGGTAAGGCGTCGGACTCATGACCGGAGGGTCCCGGGTTCTATTCCAGCGAATTACGAATCCACCATCGTTACTAATGGTGGCTGGGTGACGCACAGTGGAGTATTTGACTGAAAATCCTGACCAAAACTATTTTGGAATTTTCGCTCTTGGGAATATCCTTCTGTGCGTTTGGCCGTTGTACAGTAAAGCTACCCAGCGTACAGCTATGAAACTTGGTCGACAAAGTGTCTAAAAGGTCAGATGTTGTAACTTGAAGCTCGATTTTTAAAATTTAATTTAGAAAAAAAGCCGCTGACGAGGAATTGTTTGAAGCAAAAGCTAATGATTAAGCGTATTTTATTCGATGTATTTTTTCCTTTGACGGAATGTAATTAGTACATTGCCTCCTCTCCCCCTCTCCCAAGAAAGTAGTTCAACAATACCAGTATTCTGTCAAAAACGTTACCTAAATATGAGGAAAAAATTTTAATTATAATTCCTAATCTTTAGGTTACAAAAAATGCTAAATTAACCTTGAACAAAAGAAAAAATCTGGTATGGACCCCACACTACTTCCTTTTACGTGTAAATTTCTTAGTAGTTGCCTTAAGTGCTAAAAAAAGTGCTTGGAGTGAGCAAGGTAACAATTCAAATACTTACTCCCCTAATCTGCCACGAAACAATGCAAAAAATATTTTACAATGGTTAATTTTCTAAATATTGCTGATTTTAAGATCATTCAGTAAATTTTTCGCAAAATATCGCCAATAGCGCCAAGTTGAACCCAAATTCAAAAAATATTTTTTTCGCCAAATTTGTCACCAACTTGGCGATATGTCGCCAAGTTGGCGTCAAACACTTGGCAGGGGTAAAACACCCCCTTGGGAACATTCGAATGCAACCACAAGGGGAGGTGCACAACTAGACCATCCTCAGAGCCTACATACCAAGCTAGAAGCTTCTACGGCATACATCTGTACATACGTACATTCAGACGTCACGAGAAAACTCGTCGTAATTAACTCGGGGGTGGTTGAAAAGGATTTTTCGGCGGCTTATATGTTGGTAGGTACATATGCACGTGCTGACAGGTCGAAAAAACTACTGAATATTCATTCGGGGGTGAGCAAAATCAAAATTTAGATTCAAATTTGAGTGATTTTTTTTTCCCGATCACAATACTTCCTTTACTACTTAAAAGGAAGTAAAAAAAGGCCAGGCAAATATTTTGATGTTTCAATGCAAGGAGATTAAAGAGGAGGAGCTAAATCTCTGCTATCTAAAAGTGGCAAACGAATTCCCTCCCGCCGCTAGAGGACGCTAGTAGCTCAAACGCTCCTATCTCCGACGGGAATCAATGTAAATGATACTGAATCTGTCATCTTTTTAAATGCTGCTATGGGGAAGAAAAAACAATTTTTTTTCAACTGGATTTTGGTGTAAATCTTCGATTGACATTATGAATTAAATATGATTTTCATCCCACGAAAATAGGTGCTGTATTCTTTGAGAAATAGGTTTAATCGAATGCACTTACCAACTTGCCAAATCTGACAGAATCTGTTGGCAAGAATGTTTTTTTTTAATTGGAATTTTGTTCAAGCCATCGATTAACATTATGAACTAAATATATTTAATAAATATGTTTAAACTAATAATTATTTTGTCTACTAAATATACACTGAAGTGACAAAAGTCATGGGATACCTCTTAATATCGTGTCGGCCCTCCTTTTGCCCGGCGAAGTGCAACAACTCGACGTGGCATGGACTCAACAAGTCGTTGGAAGTCTTCTGCAGGAATATTGAGCCATGCTGTCCCGATAGACGTCCATAATTGTGAAAGCGTTGATGGGGCAGGATTTTGGGCACGAACAGACCTCTCGATGGTGTCCCATAAATGCTCAATGGGATTCATGTCGGGCGATCTAGGTGGCCAAATCATTCGTTGGAATTGTCCAGAATTTTCTTCAAACCAATTGCGAACAGTTGTGGCCCGGTGACATGGCGCATTGTCATCCATAAAAATCCCATCGTTGTTTGGGTACATGAAGTCCATGAATGGCTGCAAGTGATCTCCAAGTAGCTGCACATAAGCATTTCCAGTCAATGTTCGGTCCAGTCGCACTAGAGGACCAAGTCCATGCCATGAAAAAACAGCCCACACCATTACGGAGCCACCACCAGCTTGAACAGTGCCTTGCTGACAGTTTGGGTCCATGGCTTCGTGGGGTCTGCGCCACACTCGAACCCTACCATCGGCTCTTACCAGCTGAAATCGTGACTCATCGGACCAAGCCACGGTTTTCCATTCATCTAGGGACCAACCGATATGCTCACGTGCCCACGAGAGTCGCTGCAAGCGATGTCGTTCTGTCAGTAAAGGCACTCGAGTCGGTCTTCTGCTGGAATAGCCCAAGAAATCCAAATTTCTCCGCACAGTTCTAGCAGACACGTCCATTGTACGTCCCACATTGATTTCTACGGTGATTTGACGCAGTGTTGCTTGTCTGTTAGAATTTGCGACTCTTTGCAGACGTCGCCGATCTCGATCTTTAAGTGCAGGCGGTCGACCACTGCGCTGTGCATGGTGGGATGTTATGCCTGAAATTTCATACTCTCGGCACACTCTTGACACAGTGGATCTGGGAATGTTGAATTCTCTAACGATTTCCGAAATGGCATGACCCATGCGTCTAGCTCCAACTAACATTCCGCGTTCAAAGTCTGTTAATTCACGTCGTGCGGTCATCATCACGTTAAAACCTCTTCACATGAATAACTTGAACAGAAATGAAAGCTCTGTAAAAGCACTGCGCATTTATACCTGTTCTATGCGATGCTACTGCCATCTGAAAATTTGCATATTGCTATCCCATGACTTTTGTCACTTCAGTGTATTTAATTGATAACAAAATTAAATACTGACATAAATAATATTTTGCCTTATGCTTAATTTATCAACAATTTAGAGAACTGATTCTCAGCAAAAATTATATCGTACAATGCAAAGAAAATGTCACATACAGTCGCATATATGTCAAATTTGGCAAGTAGCCAGATGCAATCGATTAAACATCTTTTTCTTAAAAAATACGGTAAAATTTCAGTTGGATCAAAGTCATATTTAGTTCATAATGTTAATCGATGGTTTACATAAAATCCAGTTGAAAAAAAAAATTTCTTTCCCATAGCGGCATTTAAAAAGATGACAGATTCAGTATCATTTACATTGATTCCCGTAGGAGATAGGGAGCGTTTGAGCTAGCGTCCTCTGGCGGCGGGTGAGAATTCGTTGCCACTTTCAAACTAGCACATTGGTAGAACATTTATCTCCTTCTTTCTACTCCCCGTGTTTCAATGAATCCTTTTTCATTGCAAAAATAAATCTTTACTAATATTACAAAGAGGAAGGGTGATTTTGTATCTTAAATAATCTCCGAAACCATGCACTTATTTGAAAAACATTTTCGGCATATGAAAGGTACATTCACAGGGAGTAACAAAGGCTACAGTTCGAAAAGATTCGTTAAACCGTTCCTTTTTTATATCAACTCAAAGCAATTTTTACATTAATCGCCGAAGATAAGGGTTTAAAACAGGGGCGGCATTTCAGCATTTTGTTTGAGGGGGCGAGTTCCTTAAATATGAAGTACCTCAGAATGGAACAAAATACATGTTGGTGAAAAGAAAAACATAAATGAATTTAAATATTTAGAAAAATTGGAATTACGAAATAATTAAAATTTTTACGACCAAAGCGAATAATTATCTTGGAGTCAATAAGAAGATTTTTATTTCCTTCAATTCCCAGTGTCTTATGCTATTTCCCAAACAACTAAAGTTGAAAATTCTTTCTTGTGCCGTTGCATTACGTTTGAGCTTCACTAATTCTCTTTTTTTTTTTTTTTTTTGAAAATGAACAAGCTATTTTAGTTCCTTTTGAACATGATTATTGATTTGTGTTATACATAAATTGAATTTATCAGTTTTTAACATTCTGCTACAAATATTTGGGAGTGCGACCGCCCCCTCTTGCCCCCCTTATTTGCCGCCCCTGGTTTAAAATTACCTACATATATTAATGTTATATAGCACTGGAAACCGAAAATTTTTAGCTTCCCCTCAGCGGAGTTTTTGACCCAAAAATCTGACCAAAATTATTTTCTTGAAGTTTATGGAATGGAAATCAACAGAGAAGCAACATAAAACAATGTTTTTGTTTATTTTTAAAAAAATAAGGAAAAAATGTTAAATGCAAAATTAATCATAAAAATCTGATTAGTCGCTTTCATCTTCATCGCAACACACCCCGTTTCACACACCCGGCATTTCAGGGAGCATTTAGTTCTTACTTCAAGCTGTTTCTGCAAATACATAACCTTTTTCGTCTAATTTTTTAGACGGACACTTTTTAATTATCTCATACAATGATTTGTTTGTGATTTCTATAAACTTCCTAGAAGATCCTGAAAAAAAAAAAAAAAAAAAAACGAACATGTACAAACCCAAAAGAAAAAACGTAAATTTACTTCATTCAGTTTAAACCTATTTTAAGCAAAATGGTGAACTTTTTTTTTTTTTTCAAATACGTTTTAAGGGAACCTTAAGCTTAATTTTGATACCCGAACTTGCGTCCGGAACCCATATAAAAACCTTTCTTTTTAAAAATTTTACTGAAAATAGAGCGATTTTTTTAAAGTTGTGCAAAACACTATTAAAAAAATATTTCCCGAAGCAAATTCTACATGGATTGCACATCATATTAAAGTACATACCTTCGTCTTTGATATTCATTAGTGTTATTCTATAATTTCCAAATAAGCCACCGAATACAGCGCATTGAATGTAAGCAACAAACGAAGATTCCAGGAAAACAGCAGCGCAGAGTCCACATCGACTGAGTTTGAAGCATTCGTATGGGTCTTAATCAAAGTGGAAGGGGTTTTATGTTGTAGATTATGACGTAGTGTCTTATCAGTTGTCCGAAAACGAATAGAAGAGTGTGATTGACCATACTTTACATTTTCGACTTTTGGCCGGAATTTTCACTCAAATACTCCACTGTGCGACGTTAAATAAGGGTCGTTGTCACAAAGTCCTCCAATTGAAACGATACCTCTAGGGGTACATGGACTAGAGGTTTGCTCGGCCCTCGGTCTGGATCAAAAGAGCAGAGTGCTCTTTAGGGCCCCATCCCGGTTAAACCACGAGTTGTGGTTGGAACGGTGGATCCTGGAGTGGGTGAAGTACATCGCTAAGAAGAATACTCTCTCCACCGAGAGAATGAATCACGGTTCCCCGAAACGAACGTTAACTCTTTCAGGGAATCAATTCTTCTACAGTAATTCTTAATTCTTGACCTCAAGAAAGAAACATTAAACCTTTCCAAATAGGTCTTTTAAAGAGCTTTCAGATGATATAGTTGAGTTTTGAAATATTTAAATCTATGATGGAGTTTTAGGGGGAGTTGAACAAACGTATTTACCTGTAAAAGCGGCCATTTTGATGACGTCATTAAAGGTGGGACCTTGACCTCAGAAAGAAAAATTAAATCTTTCCAAATAGCTCTTTCAAAGAGCTTTCAAATGATACATTTGAGTTTTGCAATATTTCAATCTATGATGGGGTTTTAAGCAATTAAACGAACGTATTTACCTGTAAAATCGGCCGTCTTGATGATGTCATCACGGGAGTTCATGACCCCTGATCAAGTGTCTCCGGGCGGTTTTTTGTTCTTATATATGTACATAAGCTCTGTACCAAATTTCACACTGGTATCCGGAATGGAAATATTTCGGCTGTTTTCGTCGCTAACTCCACAGACTAAACGAGCCTTCTCGGAATGCTTTTAACAATAGCAGCACCGCTGGGAGATGTATGTGGAGTTCTTAGGAGACTAATTTGAGCATGGTTAGGTTACCACCGCACCAGTTTTCCCAGTTTATTTTCTTCGGTCGCAATTTGGCTACCTTTCTAAAAGATTTTGGATACTACATGTAGTCTTCTCGTAAACAATATAATATAATTCTTAAAAATAAATAAAAAAATAAACATCAAAATGAACATTTAGCTTTTTTTCAACATACTAAATGAAATCATTGGCCTGAAAAATATATAATTTGATATAAAAACCTCTTTTGTGTGAGCTAAATTGCAAAAGCAGTAGTATAGGCCGCCATTTTGAAAAACGCCGCCATCTTGGATTAAAACGGTTTTTGCAAGTGCCTCTGGGTCTTAATTTCATTGTATAGCCATTAGCAACATTCCTACCAAGTGGCATCTTCTTATCACGATTTGCAGTATTCTATTGATTTTTGACAGTTAGCTCCCGGACTACTTATCAAATTTTGGACCTGACAATAAATTTCTTCTTAGATTAGGTGAGTACATTACATCTTCCAGCAAAATTTTGTAATTATTAAATTTAAGTAGAACCTGTCCTTTCCCCTCAATCGGGAATTTCTTTCCTTGGACTGCTACAGCCAACTCTTTATCCTTTAATGGTACAAAATTTATGATATCTCTTTTGTCCTTGATAAAGTGATTACTTGCTGCCGTGTCGTAAATCCAAAGGTTATCATCCTTAAAGTTCACCAGATTAGCCTCACAAATAAAGGAACAAAAGTACTTACAACGTTCTGTAGAAGGCGATCCCGACCTCTTCTCGTTGTTTTTCGGAGACTTCCAGTCGGATCTTCCTCTCTGGTGTTGTTGAAATCGTGATGGGCTGCTATTCCTGGATGAATCTTCTTTGCTCTGGATACCTTGGTCACTTTTCCACGACCAGCAATTCCTTTTAAGATGACCCGGTTTTCCGCAGAAATGACACTTCACTCTCTTCTTCCAATGTTTCTTGCTTTTCACAAAAGAGGACTTGGCTACAATTTCTTCGGAATCCTTTTCTTTCAGGAGAAGCCGGTTTTCTTCAGCCACGAGATCGCTCACGATCTTCTCATACTTGAAGTCTTCATCTTTTTGTCTCAAGATATTCTGGCAAACCATGTCAAATTTGTCGGGCAGATGTAGAAGTAGTTGATAACATAGGAATTTTTCGGATATTCCCTTCTCATCGAAGGCGATGATCCTTTCAAAAATGTCTTTTAGACGAGCTGCAAACAAATTGATCTTCTCATTTTCTTCCCTTCTGCAGGACATAAATTCTGTGAAGGTATGCATTTCCATGCACCTGTTATGAGGTATATAGTGATTCTTCAAAAGTGTCCATGCTTCAGCTGGATCTTCTGTTTTCCCCATCAGTTTTCTGTACTTGGAATCGATGTGAAGATATATTAGAGAGAGGGCAGACCGTTTTCTTTTATCATATTCCTTGATATCCTTTTCTTCTCCTTCTTTGGCCGTGATTGTCGGAGCTTTTTCTTTTCCATTGACGATCGTCCACAGGTTTCTCTCCATCAGTAGGTACATCATGTCCGATGACCATTCAGGATAATTATCTTCTTTTAATTTTTCCACGCTTATCGTTGAAAAAGCCATCGTTATACTATCTTAGTTGATTGCAGAAAGATGGTTCCAGAAAAAAAATAAATCGAATGTTGGCCCCCCCGTCGGATGCTATCACCAGCATCGGGGCAAAGACGTCTTCTTAACTTCGGGCTTATGGGGCCGTAGTGGGAACATGGCTGTTAGATATTTGCCCATGACCCTTGATAATGGGATAAACCCATTTCTATTATTAACAGCAGAGTTATTGATACGAAAAAATGATTAAGTTCTTTTTAAAAAACAAAACTTATCATTATTTTTCCATAAACATCAACGAAGTTTTGAAGCGATGACCAACGATCAATTTAACTAGTAAAACATTTAATTATGACCTAACATCCGGGAAAACATCACCGGTAAACTTTAAAGTTGATTTTAAAACATTATAAAAACGAGCACTGCTCCGAAAAAGTAAAAGAGTTTACCCCTTTCCAGCGGAGAAACAAACTCAAAAATGCGACACACGCAATGTGGCCGATCGATAAAGCAAGTAAAGATCGAAAGTCGAATCTTCAATTTTATACCCTGCTACATTTGCATATTGAAACAAAGTAACACACGTGACACGCAGCAACGCCCTACACACGTGTCATCACCGATTGGTTCTGCTGGCACATGACGAGACAACACCGCTGGTGCGTCATGAACTAGCCCCGCCTACTGCACGTGCACGGGAATCCCAGTTCCGAACGATGCACTCAAGTCAGTTGATAGTAGGAGTTACATAAGCAATGTTTGATACAAGTTTATTTCTTTAAACAAGATAAAATAAGGTAAGGAGTGAGATTAACTAATGCATTTGTCTAACACAATAAGCCTGCGGATGGTGTCCTGAGGGATGGCACTCCATTCCCTTTCAACCATTTGCCACAGTTCGTCCTCTGAACGACAGGTTCTGCAAACGGCGTCCAATCACGTCCCACACATGTTCGATTGGTGACAAGTCAGGAGAGTATGGTGGCCAGGAAAGCATCTGTACACCTCGTAGAGCATGTTGGCTGATTCGAGCACTGTGAGGCCGGGCGTTATCCTGTTGAAAAATTACATTTGGCAGACCCTGAAGGTAGGGGATTGCCACCGGTCGCAGTACATTATCTACATATCGTTGGGCCGTCATAGTGCCCCGAATACGAACTAGAGGTGATACGGAATTGTATGCAATAGCGCCCCAAACCATTATGCCACGTTGTCGCGCTGTGGGGCGTTTCACAGTTACTGCCGGATTCGATCTTTCTCCACATCGACGCCACACACGTATGCGATGACTATCGCTGGACAAACAGAAGCGGGATTCATCTGAGAACACTACGGTTTGCCATTCTGCCATCCACATCGCTCTGGTCCGCCACCATTTCAAACGTTGGAGTCTGTGCTGTGAGGTCAATGGCAGTCTTCTTAGCGGGCGCCGTGATTGCAGGCCACGTGCAACCAGTCGACGGGAAATGGTTCTGGTCGACACAGGAACATCCAGGGTACCTTGCACGTGCTGCAGAATCGACGTACAAGTGACTTGCGGGTCCGCCACAGCTTGTCGGTGAATCCGTCGATCCAAGCGGTCTGACGTCACTCTGGCTGCACCTGCACCCCTCAATGTGGCTACATTTCCTCTTTCCAACCATCTCCGACACAGCCGATGCATAGTGCTTGCATCCATATGGGTATCAGCTGCAATTTGACGTATGGACCAACCTCCCCTTCTCAGTCCGATCACCATACCCCTTGTAAAGTCGTCTATATGCTGGAAGTGTCTTCGTTCAGGACGGCGTGGCATTTCCTCCTATCATACGTATCCTTCGAGACAAAAACCAAATTTCTCCCATAATTAGTCTGGCAGAAAAACCAACATGAACATAGCCCACTTTTCAACTTCATTCTCTTATATCTTACTTCACGTGCGTCGGAGAGCTGCACATTTAATATCATTTGCATAACTCAGTGACGTGCGTCTACGGTAAAATTTGCATGAATTTCTGACCACTCCTTCTTGGTGTTGCATTTTCAATGTCGAGTAGTGTATTTTATTGCATGGTCTCCCAATTAACGCTTTTAAAAATCAATGCTATGAAAACTAAAGGTTTGTTACCTAATGATTTTTGTTTTAAGTTGCACAGCTGTCCTTCAACTTCTGTATCAATGGAGGATATTTTTTTCAACCTATGGTTCCAGTTCAAACAAAGTGGGGGATGGTTTTGGTGCTGGAAAAAGACAAAAAAATTAGAGAAAGTCTATTGTTATTAAAAGGTGAAATCAAATGATTTGGAAAGTACTTCAAGCAGCAGCAAATTTGCATTTGTAATCAGTAATTGAACAATTTATTCATTCATTATTATTTGTTTTTATTCGCTTTTACATCATTTTTATAGCTAAAAATACTGTCAGCCCGTTTAAACGAATACTGTTGGTTCCAAGCACATACATGTGATTACTTTCAAAACAATTTGGCTGAAAATATTTGACATGTTCTGGCTGCTTGATTCAACATCCAAAAGTGCTATTAAATGCATTTAGTAAAAAATTTTACTAGAATTTTTCATTTTTAACTTTTATCATTTTGGTTTCTCCAACTCTATTTCATTTTATTAAATTTTTAATTTTTTCAAATTGAACTTTCTAACCAAAACCAAGCAAGCAAAGAATGCTCCTTTTAAAAGCTCAGTGTATTTTGGCGTCTGCTCCCATTATCTTCGCCTAGAGATCGTTGAATTTTTAAATGGAATGAAAATTTTAGAGAGAATGGGATTTCATTTAAGGCAGATCGGTAGAAGACGCAACTATGTTTTGCTAATCAAATTGGCTGATTTCCGCCAATTGGCTGAAGAATCACATGTATGATATTAATTAGGGATGCACCGATTAATCGGCAGTACCGATTAATCGGCCACTTTGCCGATTATAATAATCGGCAAAATCGGGCCGATTAATCGGCTGAAAAATATTTTTCAGATATTATTCTTTAAAGTATACTTTCACTAGGAAACTATGATGAATAATTTTATTAACAGTAATAATAATCCTCACAGTTGATATAAAGATTTTTTTTAATTATTTCTCCTACTTTGAATAAATATACATAGACAATGATGCAACATGTTTCATGTGGCGATAGTTTTCTCCTTAGTACAGTGCTTTCAGATAACCTCTCATTTTCAAAGAATAAAAGTATTGAATTAAATTGCTACTAATTACTAAAATATATGAATTAAAAGTACTCCTAAATTAGGGTGTTCACCACACACTCCCCCTCCCCTCCTTTTTTATAAATTTTTTATTTCCAATTAACATAACTAACAATGTGTTAATAATACTATTGACACTAATATGAATATTGGTTCTAAGAAATTTGATAAAATATTGAAATTATTTTGTGAAAACTAGGAAAATGGAAAAAAAAAATCTTCTCCCAGAAATAAATTACTTACTATTCCTAAACTTGGAATTGTATAAGAGATAAAAAACAGTGATGGTAAAATTGGTAGTAGAAAAACAATTATCCTTATCATTAATCGGCGCAGTCGATTAATCGGCCGATTATCAACAGCCGATTAATCGGTAATCGGCCAATTTGCTTATCGGTGCATCCCTAATAGTAATCAATTTATTACTTTTACATTAAATTTATTAATTTTATATTTTAAAGAATGTGAATTTTATCTTTTATTCAGAGTCACATACATACATCCAAACATGTGAAAATGATAAAAGCATATTACATACATGTGATTACTTTCAAAACAATTTGGCTGAAAATATTTGACATGTTCTGGCTGCTTGATTCAACATCCAAAAGTGCTATTAAATGCATTTAGTAAAAAATTTTACTAGAATTTTTCATTTTTAACTTTTATTATTTTGGTTTCTCCAACTCTATTTCATTTTATTAAATTTTTAATTTTTTTCAAATTGAAATTTCTAATTAAAACCAAGCAAGCAAAGAATGCTCCTTTTAAAAGCTCAGTGTATTTTGGCGTCGGCTCCCATTATCTTCGCCTAGAGATCGTGGAATTTTTAAATGGAATGAAAATTTTAGAGAGAATGGGATTTCATTTAAGGCAGATCGGTAGAAGACGCAACTGTGTTTTGCTAATCAAATTGGCTGATTTCCGCCAATTGGCTGAAGAATCACATGTATGAAGCATTATTATTGGATTAAGTGGGGTATTTGATTAAGCGGTGATCTTTAACATTGCTACTATGGCATCGGAAAGATTCGGTTCTGGGATGTTTTAGTTGTATAAGCGGGGTATTCGTTTATCCATTACCCGATTAAGGGGGGGGGGGGATAACGACAGTATATTTATTAGCTTAATTTCCAATTATTAATTTTCCAATTGCTTATTAATACAACATGACATTGCTAATTATAATTGTTTTTAACTTATTTCATGCTAAAATGAAATAGGTGAGCTTTAAATTGATAATTCCTTGTTGATCCCAATCTTTGTTGGAAAATACTCATATTTAAATGTTAATTTTTATCTATTTGTATTCTCAAAGGCTTATCTCCATTGCTCTATATATTCAAAATGGAAAGAAAATGGCTATTTTGAGGCAAAATTTTTATTTTGAGCTTTTTGGATTTTTAAAAAAAATCCAAAACCCCACCTGTGTGAATTCTAGTGCACCAAGGAACCTCTGTACCAAGTTGATGAAAATCCGACAAAAACTGGATTTGTATAAGGAGCAAACATACAAAGAAACATACAAATATACATCCATTTTTATATATATAGATGTCACATTTTATTTTTATTTTAAAAAGATTTAACTTAACTCGACAAAATTCCAAATTGTAGAAAAAGAAAAACAGAAATACATGTAATCAGTGGTGGACACAAGGGAGGTCCCCTCTCTAATTCCACCTACTATTTTCCCCATTGTCTATAATCCTATTTATATACCTTCAGATTGTGCAATAGGGCAAAAAAAAAACTTACAATAAAGGCCAAAACGTACAAGTTGACAGGTATGCAACTTCCTCATAAAGCATGCAGCAAAAATAGACAATTATTATCATTTTACAAACACTTTTAAACAACTGTTTATGCATATTACACGGAGCGTTTGAAAAAATTAAATGGCACTTGATTTGTGTAGTGTCACTGGGACATTCAATTTTGCTGCCTTTCCATTTTTCACGATATAAAATAAACAATCTCAGTGTAAATTTTGTAAAAAGAACACTTAAACCAAATGTTAAAAATGCAATGTAATGCTGCATGAAAATTTCACTTCACATATAAAAAATCTAAATATTGATTAAAGGATTGGCTAAGCTTTTTTTTTCTATATTATAGTTTTTTCTTTGCTTTTATCCATACTTTATTTAGTTTTGTTTTTTCTTCTCACACGCAATGTAAATGAAATATAGCTCTTATTTTGGAAAAGATTATACACGTACTACATATATATGTATGAATTTTTGTAATGGGCATAACAGTACAAAAATGTATAATATTTAAGATGCGGTTCTTTTAAAACGCGGTGGCAAAAAAAGTAGAAGCGGAATCAAACGCAGTGTCTTCCCTTCAAAAGCGCCAAAGTTCCCATTACGGGAACAGCCTATAACTTCTAAACGGTTAAAGTTTTTTTGAAAATTTCAACAGTGCTGTACTGATGAAAATAGTGAATTCTTTTTAGATGTTTTATGTAGTAGCGACGTTTAATGGGTTAAACATGAGTTTTTTTATAAAATAGAAACTTTTCTTCCCTTTAAAATTAAAACTTTGTGCAACAGTTAAAAATGTTGAATGGAATATTATGTATTCAGTCAAGTATACATTTTCAGTTTGTCTGAAAATATGGCATTTTTGGCATTTCGCATAACACGACACTCCGTCCATTGCTGTTACTGACTGATCCTACCAAAATAGTACTGAACAGATCGAGATATATAATGTAAATGGAGAGAACAAAATGAATTTCCCATTCCAACACTAATTTGCAACCTGTAGTACTCCAGGCCTCGGTGGCAGAAATTGTCAAACATAAGAGATTTTAGTTATTTTCTCAACAACAGCTTGAACTTTAAGTGTGTTACAAATATAAATGCAAAATTTCATTTGTGCAATCCAAATTATTATTATTTGTAACAGAAATTTACATCCAACTTTTGAACTTATTTAAAAAATTCGTCAGTAGCAGCTTTCTGACTTCAAAAAATAAAAAACTATCCAAATTTACTCGTCATCATTCAAATGTCAATTTTAAATATATTTTTGTAAATCTTTCAATCTTTTTTTTTTGTTGCAGAAATGTTTTTTTTTGACTGGAAGTTTTTTTTAAGTTGTGGATTTTAAACAGAAAGTTATTTTTTATTGTCATTGATAATGTTGACAGGAAACTTTTCATCATCCGCGAGTCTTCCCCCTTTTTTACACAATTAGAATTTTTTGACGACAATTAGAAAAAAATAGAAATCCTGAATTTGTGCAGCTCTAAAGATTTTCTAGCTTTAGCATAATTTTGCAATAAACGTTATCATATTTCAATATTCTCTCTGCATTCTACTCATACAGGGTTGCCACAGGAAAAATGCAATAAAAAAGTTGCAAAAGTAGCCTAAAAACTTCAAAAAAGTTGCAAAAAAGTAGTCTAAAAATTTCAAAAAAGTTGCATAAGAATTTCAAAAAAGTAGCTTGAGGAATCAAAAACGTTACAAAGATAAAAAAGATGCATTCATATGATTAGATAAATGTAGTAATACACAAACTGCGGTTGAAAAATCATACAATAGCAACAGGACCGTCATTTCGAATTTTTCCGGAGGGGGGCAAAGGGTGAATGTACAATGTAAATTTACCAAAAAATGGCAAAAAGCATTCCTACTTACATGTAAATACATTGATTTCTCCAGGTCAGGGGTGGTGGGATTGACCCCGAAATGACGGGCCTGAATAGCAAAAAATCTACACCTTTATTCTTAATAGACTTAATGTGAATGCGCTAATACAAAGGAAAAAAGATAAAACTTTTGCTACAACTTATGAAAAAAGAGAGTTGTTTTTTTATTTTCCACTATTAATTCCATTCCATTTTAATTTCATTCAATTAGCTTAATTTTTGTTCAGTAAAAAGTTTAATTTTTCTTTTTATTTAATGTTCTCTCTCTTTTTCCGAGAGCTTTAAACTACTTTCTATGATAACCTGAACTATTTTCATGAGACTACAAGGAAAAATCAACGTAAAGCAATAGTCAAGAAAACACTGCAAATAGCTATTACAAGAATGCAATATTAGCATAAAAAATTCTAAAGTCTTCTGTTACAAGAATCAGCTTTATAATAACAAATTTCTCTGTTATAATAACTAGGCCTTCAAAAGCATGGAAGCACTTTTAACGAGTACTGCGTACTTTTGCCTGTAACTTGATATTCCAGTTTAATGTTTCCTCTGATTTTTTTGACTACCTTTCTCAAATCAGTCTTTTTTTTTTGGGGAGGGGGTCCGCTTTCATTTATGTTAACATTTTATTTAATATTCTTTCATAACCTAAGGTACTCTTTTTTATCACATCTGGTACCAATGTAACTCTAATTTCAGAACTTTGAATGCTGATACGATTTGAGATCAGGACATCTATAACAGAAAATTCTGATAAATATTGCAAAGAAGCAAAATTGAAATTCTATTTTTCGCATTTTTTGAAATTTAGAGCTTTTTTCGGGCACTCTCACACAGAATGGTTTTGCATCGGTTTGATGATGTAATTTAAATTCTTTCTCAAACCATATCCACATAAAGATTCTGCACAGTGACAGGGTTTGACAAAGGAGTAATGACGTCAATTTCAAGTGGAATGCTACCAACTTTTTTTCAGGAATCGAGCCTCAAATTACAATTTTAATTAATGCTTCATTTTCTGAAAGTAATTAAAAATGTGTTTCAAACATTGTAGAACTTGATAAAATTGAAGCAAAACCTAACCGGCAATACAGCACTTGCCTACAGCCCTAAGTTGACACAGAGAATGATGGTGTTCAAATTGGTCATGGAGTGTTCATTACGAATTTTTAAATAAGCTTTTAGTAGAAATATAGAAAAAAAATTTGTAAAGAAAAATATGATGAAATGGGAGTGAAGAGTAATAAAAAATATGGGTTTCAAAATATTAAATAAGCAACAAAGAGGGTGAAAAAACAACTATTTTCGAATAAAAACTTGCTTTAGAAAATAAAAAGTCTCTAAAAAAGCAGCTCTAGTGAAAAAAGGTTGCTTTTTAGCCAGTTTTTGCATCAAAAAGTCTCCAAAGTCGCCTTGTGACAAAAAAAGTAGCATTTAAGTAGCCTGTGGCAACCCTGTCATACTAATTTTCTTGACCAATTTTATTTTCTAACATTATTACGATTTTAATTTAAACACCGGACTGAAATTTTCAAGTGGGCGAGGCAAAATGGCAAGCATGCAAGAATACAGAATATGAAGTATAAAAAGAATTTAAAGTAACGATAAGCATAAGAGAAGTTACTTCCAAACAGTAGAACTATATATAAAAGAAGAATGAAAGGATTTTGGAGGCAGATGGAATGAGATTTTGATATGTGAAAAAAAGTTGAGACTGACAAAAATAAAGGCTAAAATGCAGAAATTTGTGCAACACATAAAAGTGAGCGAGTACGAAACGGGATTACTTTTCCACTTCATTTTAAGGACTTTCCAAGGGCTCATCAGAAAAATCAAGTAATTTTAAGACTTTTTAAGGACCCATGGAAAAATCAAGTAATTTTCCGGGGTCCTTAGTTAGCAAAGTAAAAATTCAAGGACTGTGGGAGCCCTGACGTAAACATATTCATCAACCTGAGACAATTCAGCATTATTCTACTAATGTTTTTTTTCCCCCAATTTTGGTTTATTTCACTAAATAATTTTTCAACTGACCTTAAACCCTGTAGCGAAGAATATATATTAAGCGAAAATGGCAAACACACAAAGCCAAAATAAAATTTAAAACTGGAATTTATTATAAGAAAAGGAATTTATAGAAAAAAAAGGTACGTAATAAATTTTCAAAAAAAAAAAAAACAACAAGCAATAAATATTGTCATACACATGAAGCCACTTCCAAATGAATTGGCAATAAATTTACTACAGGGGTGATTGTGAGTTCATGAAAAAATACCTGAAAGTTTTAAAGAGAAAATGTGCGTGGGTGTTGGGGGGGGGGGGGGGTTGCAATGTTTTTTTTTAAACCAAGGATCCTATTACTTAAGCACGCCTAATTTTATAACTATACATATTTGATAATAAATTGCCATTCATAAACAAACAAGACACATTTCATATATTCGAAAAGTTTCAAATAATTTGTAGTCAAAGAATTGTGCATGTATTTAATTAAATTATACATGAGTAATAATAAAGTTTCTTTTGAGCTGGTGTTGTACAAATTATCTCCAAAAAATATTTTAAAGATAAAGTAGGTCTAACAGAATTACAGTTGGTTGTGATAAAATATTAATATAAGATAGTTAATGAAAGTTGCATTTGTTACTGAAAATTTGGAAAAGGATTTATCTAGATGTAGTACCTATAAATCTCCTAATCAATACAATATGACCAGAGTAAAAGATTTCATTACTCATTAACACTGAAGTGAAATACTATTTAAAGATGTTATGTATGGGTTAAAAAACTTAAATTGTTGTAACAAAAATAAAATTCAGCCAGAGATTAAGCATTTAAGTTTTTGACATTTTACACTTACAGAGCATGGAATTTTGTTTAAAACTCTTATTTTAATGATTTAATTAAAATAAAAAGAAATGTAATTTGCCTGCCTTTCAAAAAGGAATAGCAAGCATCGAAAATGTGAAATAATGACTATTACAAATAATTATCGGTATAATCACCGAAAATTCAAGAAAAGGAAAAAAAAAATCTGGATTAAAAATATCTTATTTCCGGTATTTTCGAGCATGAAAATACCAAAATCGATCATGAAAATACCAGAAATCCGGAAAAATACTGGAACACAATTACCCGTTTACTAATGCAGCCATTGTATTTAGAGAAAGGCAGAAGGAAAGAGAATGAAAGAAAAACAATTGAAATCAGTTGATTTCTAAATAAAATATTTCAGCAGAATTTTAAAAAATAAAAATAAGGAAACAAACAGACAAACAAATTAGATGAATGGGGAATGACAGGGAGATGCCAGTTTACACGTAAATAGTGAACAAAGAGCAATTATAAAAATGGAAGCAGCACT